>CM039317.1:49667127-49882319 GCA_022316695.1 Camellia oleifera
AAGGAGAGAGAGACAGGCTTCGGCACGCAGCTAAGGCAGGGCTAGGGGCACCAGAGATGAGAGTGGCCCTTCCGAGCCCATTCTGAGTGATGACGAGGCTGAGACCAATGAGGCCGAGGAGGCAGTGTGTCAGGACGCTGAGTCATCTGAGAGCGGAGATGATGACACCGGCTCAGGTTCTGCTAGTGGAGATGATGCTGAGTCAAGCTTCGAGGCAAAGAGCAGCGACGACTCTGGTTCTGGTTCAGAGAGAGGTGCAGACAGCGGCGCTGATAGAGACAGCTTTGAGGCTCTGCTCAGGAAGAGAACGAAGAGGGCCTCTCGAGACTGAGATAGTTAGCACTGATTTTTTGTATTTTTTTTTCTTAGTTTCTTTTTACTAGTAGTGTTAGCACTTTTGTACAGTTTTAGACAGGTTTTATTTGATTTTAAAAAACAACTTGTACTCTTTTTTGTAAAAAGTAACCATGATCGAAATAAAAACTAGCCTTTTGATGAAAAAGTGTTGTATTTTGCATTCTGAGCACCGCATAACATCGCATAACATAAAAATGAGATTGATCTTGATTGAAAACTGCACAATGTATTGGCATTTTTTAATCAGGTAATGAACCGACCAACACTTAGCCAACAAAAATAAGACAACATGATAAACAATTAACAATAATAACTCGATAAACAACGCAACAACTCGACAAGCAAAAACCAAACAAATACAACTTGATAAGCAACACTACAGCTTGATAAATGAATTGAAACAACTCGATAAAAAAATTGAAAAAACTTAGAAGCAACTCAACAAAAACTACCAAAACAATACAGTAGAATGCACCAAGAGTAGAACAAAACACAGGTTCTTAGCACTCTCAACACACATAAAGACCACAAGAATGCTGTCGGCCATGAACAGAGGTTGTCGGCCACCAGTAGTGGCCGGTCGGCTACAAAAGGTGGTTGTCGGCCATCAGCACTGGCCGGTCGGCCATCAGTGTGAGGGACCTCCAGATTGTTGCCACCTGTCTTCCGTTCAGTACCTTATCTTCTACAAAAGCTGGGACTTTGTGATTTCTTCATTCCAGCTCTGTTTTTGCCACAAATGGAACTATTCTTTGCCGAAAAACTCTCAAATTGGATTGCAACTTTGAATGGCTCAGAAAAAGTGAATTTCCAGGGTTTCGGGATAAGTGCACTATTCCCGCTAAGTCATTCTGCACTGTGTTTTCCATTCCTCGCCACGGCTAGGTGTTAGAACCCGGTCACACATGTTTTCAGCTTTGGAGGGCAAGAGATATGCCCTACAATTAAAGAATTCCAAGTTTTGATGGAATCCCAGCATGACGAGGAAATCTTGCCTCAGTCCCGTTTAGCCACATTCAAGCTCTAGGAAGGATGTGTGGGCTCACTTTACATAAAGCTCGGTCCTTAGTTCACAATGGAGAGCTGGAAATTCCCAGTCTTATTTATCGATTTTTTGACACTGGTGATCACGGCGACCGTCTTTGGCAAAGTTTTCGACAGCATGCCCTTTGTTTGTGTATGTTGGCTCATTTTCTACTTGCCCCTAGTTTCGGAGGGTCTAGCATTCGACTGATTGAAGTGGCCCAAGGCTTGAATGAGGGCAAGAGCTACATTGGCCTAGCAATGGTCGAGATTTTGATAGGCTTGGATGCCTTCCATGAGCAGGAGACAACCAAATTAGCAAGAAGTCCACTACTTTTGTAGGTAATGTTTCCAATCTTATCTCACATGTGTTTCTCACATCACTTGGCACTCATACTCTGTTTTTTTGTCAAAACCCTATCTTTCTCTCAAAACCCTATCTCACTTTTCTCTCCACATACACCTCTCTATTATTTAATCTCTCTTATTTTTCATCCCTCCCCATGTATGGCTCATGGACAGGTTAAAGGTAGTGGACTCTTGCCCTGCATATTCAGTGCGAGGCTATTTCTTTCGCCAACGGCTAGTTGATTTCCCGAACGAAGGGTAGTGGTGCCATTAGATGTGTAACAGGTCTGCTGTTGACATTACTTGGCGTTGCCCCTAGTTTGATCTGCCTGAGATGAGCTACAACATGGCTCGACAACCCAGCATTCAGCTGATTGGTCTGACACACTGTGTCTTATATTTTCCATTTCGGTTCAAGCGTCAGTTTGGACACGACCAGACTTGTCCAGAAGAGGGGGTAGAGCACCTGGCTCCATTCTTCGTTTGAGGCTCACAATTAGCTCGATATCCCATTGCATGGAGGACAAGAGAACTTCTGAAGCTTCCACAAGCTCTGGGAGGAGATGCAGGAACACCTGATTGACCCATGCCCCAAGTTTATAACTTTGATCTGTACTTTCAAGTTTTCCTTTTGAATGTAACAAAAAGCAACTTTGATTTGCGTCGAGAGTTAGAGAACTTTGTATTGAAATCAATGAAATTGAAGTTGTGGGCACTGAAAATTTTCCTTTTGGTCCAAAAATGGTCTAAGTTGTAAAAAGATTAATTTGAACAAAATCAACTTTTATTAAAACTTTTCAAAACCATTTTCGATAAGGATCACAACTTGACACACATGAAATCTATCCTCGAGATGTACAACCCCGAATCCAGAAATGGAGAATTGCCCCTTGACTAAATAGCACTGCTCAACACTGTAGTTAGCTCTTTTCTCAGGGTAAGGATTACAACCAAACTTTCAAATAATGAACAGACAAAGAAGCCTTGATCAAACACATGGACAGAGTTGATTTGGAGGTGTTTACGGCCGAATTTCGAGATGAAATTGCCTACGTATCCCGAAGATGGGAATCAGGCCTTACATAGTTTGGTTCAGGTTCACTCAGGTATTAACGCTCTCCTTTTGCGCTCTAACTTTTTCCAAGGCCGCCCTTTCTGGGTTTTCAACCTTGCGAGCTCAGTTTTTCTTTTTTTCCAATTTTTTGTGCTTTAACTTTTGCCTAGGTCACCCTTTCGGGTTTTCGGCCTAGCGAGCCTCTCAAGGATAGTATTTCTTCAACTTGTCTATGTTGATCGGTTGGGAAATTCTAGGCCATCCAAGACCATAAAAATAATGGCTCCACCCGACCAAATGGTCATGATGATGTAAGGGCCAGTCCAATTGGGTCTGAACTTGCTCCTAGGGTCATGGATGGGAGCTCGGTTGTCCTTCAACACCAAATCCCTTTCCTTAAGATTCATGGACTTAACTTTCTTGTTAAAAGCCCTAGCAATCCTACGTAGATATCCTTGAACATGGTACAATGTTTTCAGTCTTCTCTCATTGAACAGCATCAGTTCTTCAAACCTACTCTGTTGCCAATCTGCTTCTGCTATCTAGCACTTAGCCATAACCCGTAGTGACGGAACCTCTGTTTCAATTGGCGAAACAGCTTCCCTTCCATAAACCAGAGAATACGAAGTTACCCCAGAGAGCAAATGGCAATTTGTCTGGCCAGTCCTTGTAAGTCTGAACCATTTTCTGCAAAATGTGCTTGATATTCTTGTTGGCGGCCTCAATAGCTCCGTTGGTTTGCGGCTAGTATGTGGATGACTTATGAAAAGCCACGTTGTATTTCTCTAACAAGTCGATCGCTTCTCTCTTGAAATGGGAGCCATTGTCTGAAACCATAACGACAAATGATGTTATTCCTCATGAACTTGGCCACATGCGACGCCTTTAGCACTGCATAGGATTGGGCTTCGACCCACTTTGTAAAGTAGTCTATTGCCATCAGGATATACTCATGCCCATTCAAGCCTTTCGGTGTAACAGCCCCAATAACATCAATTCCCCAAATTGAAAAAGGCCATGGTGAAGTCATGTTGTACAGCTTCGACGGCGAGATATTCATGCGATATGAATTTGACATTTGTGGCATTGCCGAACAAAACCGATACAATCCTCCTCCATGGTTGACCAATAATAGCCCTGCCTGAGAATCTTCCAAGCTAGCATTACTCCACTCATGTGTGCTCCACACTCCCCTCCATGGATGGCCTCCTTAGGTGCTTTGACTCTTCTGCATCGACGCACAACTTGTGCATTCCCAGATGACCACGTTTGTACAACTTACCCCCGCAGATGATAAACTGAGTAGCCATTCGCCGTATTGCCCTTTTACCTTTGCCATTTGCCCCTAGTGGATAAGCTTCCTTTTCCAAGAAGTTCCAGACATCATAATACCAAGGGTTTTGATCTTGTACTTCATCTATTGCAGAGATCAACTCATAGGCCGGTGCATATCTCTGTTCGATAATAATCGGACGCATTCGGACTCCAAAAGGAATGTCTATCATAGAGTTGATAAAGCGTCAGCGAACCTGTTGTTCTCTCTTAACAAATGCGTGAAGGTCAACTTCTCAAACCTAGGAATTAGAACGTCCGGGGTTTGGTGATAGATTTTCATCATTTCTTCTTTAACCTTCCAGTCTCCTTTTGCTTAAGACACAACCAAGTTCGAGTCCCCGATGACGTCCAACCTTTTTGTCATTAGTTTTAGGGTAGCTTCCAAACCAGCGATACACGCCTTGTATTCTGCTTCGTTGTTGGATACTTTGAACTAGAGTTTGAAGGCTAAAGGTATATGGGAATTGTCAGGTGCTATCAGCAACACCCCTATCCCATAATCGTACTAGTTAGATGCTCCGTCAAAGTACATTGTCCAAGTTTCTTCCTCGACTTGCAGAATGGCCTCATCTGGGAATAGGTATTCTACTACTTCGTCCCTTTCCACTGGGTGATTTGCCAGAAACTCTGCTACTGCTCTCCCCTTGATAGACTTGCAAGTTGCATACTTCAAATCAAATTCGGAGAGAAGAAGCAGCCAACGAGCTAGCCTACCCGTAAGTTTTGGTTTCTTGAAGAGATATTTGATAGGATCTAATCTCGAAACTAGAATTACAAAGTGAGCTAACAGGTAGTGCCTCAACTTCCTGGTAGCCCATACCAAGGCTAAACAAGCCTTCTCCAGCGGGGTGTAACAGGTCTCATAGTGCAGCATCTTCTTACTCAGGTAATAGGTGGCCTTCTCTACTCTATTCTTAAAGACCTGCGCAAGCATGCATCCCATTGTTGTGTCCTTTACTGACAGATACAGCATCAACGGTTTCCCCGGCTCTGGCAGTAACAACACAGGCGAGTTCTGAAGGTATTGCTTGATCTGCTCAAAAATGAAATGGCATTGGTCATCCCATTGGAATTTCTTTCCTTTCTTCAGGAGACCAAATAGTGGTTCACAAGTCAAGGTTAATTTTGCAATAAACCATTATATGAATTGCACTTTACCCAGAAAGCCTCACACCTCATTTTCAGTCCTTGGTGGTGGCATTTCTAAGATGGCCTTGATTTTGGAAGGTTCGACCTCGATGCCTCTCTGTGTAATCAAGAACCCCAGCATTTTCCCTGCTGTTAAGCCAAAAGTGCACTTCTGTGGATTCAATCTCAACCGATATTCTTTGATCCTGTTGGAAAAATTTCTTCAAGGCGGTGTAGTGGCTCTCTCTTTCATTGGACTTGATAATCATGTCGTCCACGTGCACCTCAACCTCTTTGTGGATCATGTCATGCAGAATTGTGGTTGCAGCCCGTTGATAGGTAGCCCCAGCATTCTTCAACCCAAACGGCATCACCCTGTAGCAGTAGGTTCCCACGGCGTGGTGAAGGCAGTTTTCTCTCTATCCTTGGGTGCCATCAAGATCTGGTTATACCAGGAAAACCCATCCATGAAGGAGAGTAGCGCATGACCTGCAGTAAAGTCCACCAACTCATCAATGTACAATAGAGGAAAGTCGTCCTTCGGATTGGCTCTGTTCAGATCCCTGAAATCTACACACATCCGGATTCTGCCATCTTTCTTCGGCACCGAAAAAATGTTGGCCAACCAAGTCGGATTACTCAGATACTAACAAAAAACCTGTATCTATCTGCTTGGTGACCTCTTCATTGATTTTCAAAGCCCAATCCGGGCGTATTCGCTGCAGCTTTTGCTTGACAAGTCGGGCCTCGGGGTCAAGAGGGATCAGATGCTGTACAATCTCAGGATCGATTCCAGGCATGTCTTCGTAGGACCATGTGAAAACATCTTTGAAATCTTTTAATAAAGTGACTAAGCGCTCGCGTTTCTCCAAAGACAACGTGGACACGATTTGAACCAGACGCGGATCTTTCTCAGTACCCACATTAATTGAAATGATTTCATCAACAAGGGGTTTTACAAACCTCTCCTCCTCTCGATCAATTAAATGTTTCAAAACTAGAGGAATTCCTTCCTCATCGTTTTTATCAAAATTTTTAAAGTCATGATCAATGCAATATATAAGTGGCACAAAGAAGTACTCGAAAACTGCAGTGGTATTCACATTCAAAAGATCCAGCTCATCCAATTTCTTGGTTACAACCAACTCAAAACAAAAGGAAAAAGACGACCTGGACAAAACTATGGCATTCAGGTTATCAACCCCAAGAACATCGAACTTCGACTCAAAAGAACTATAATCTGATTCCTACTCCACAGGCTCTGTGGAATCAGATTCCGACTCACTACCTGATTCAGAACTACTGGACAAAAAGCCCTCCTCCAGTTGCCAAGTGAGAAACGGTGCGTTAGATGCATCCAAAATACCATTAGAAGGGACCACACCTGATTGGTCTCCGATCATGGAAACTGTTAGGTTTTGGTCATCCCCCAAGCTCTCCGGGTTGATCTGAGGATCCGAAAGGAGACATGCCAGTGCTGTTCCTATCTCAAGTTGACCGCTGTTGGACTCACTTTTTGTGCTCCGTTCAGCCTTAGCAATTTGTTCAGTTTGTTCCTCTGTGGCTTCACCCCCTTGCAGTTGTAAGTCGAAGAAAATCTTGAAGCCAGGTAGACGCTACCACTCGGAGTTCAACCATGGCTCAGGAAAGTCGCAAAATGGGAAGTCTTCCCCTTCCCGGATAAAACGGCCGTCCAGAGTTCCTTGAATTGGTCTATGCACAAGCTCATAGTGCTTCCCAGTTTGTTTAGCCCTGGCTCTTCTTGTCATTTCCTTCCCTTTTCTTACCTAGTCCTCTTTGGTAGGCGCGTAGCCGAAACCAAAGGCATGTGGGTTATGAGGCACTTCGGCCAGTGCAGCGATGCCTTTCCGACCACTATTTCCTAATCCTATCCCAGGCACATGTTGTAGCTTGTTCATGAGGTATACAGATTGTGCACTGATGTACAAGCCCTCATCAATAGCTAGGATATTTTGCACCACCCGGGCCTCAGCCAAGGAAAAATCAGACAAGAAAACATCTTTGTCGCCATGTACAATCTCCAATACGGGTGTAGTAACCTCTGGCAGAGGATATATAGATGAATTCCTGAACACAATGGCTACCCCCTTTCTAAGAGGGTACTTCAGCATCTGATGCAAGGTGGAAGAAACAACTTTTACTTGGTGTAACCAAGGTCGCCTAAGCAGCAAATTGAAAGTAGCCAAAACACCCAGGATGTGAAACTCAATGTCCTGTTGGGCTGGCCCGACCTGTGTTCTGATCTGAACTATCCTCGTCACCTCTCTGCTTGTATTGTCGTAAGCCCGGATCACCTGGGCCGTTGGTACAAAATCTCCTGGCTTTAGGGCAATGGCATAGGCCGTGCAAGACGGACAAACATTAATTGCAGACCCAGTGTCAACCAATACAACCGACACCCATTTCTCTCTACATTCAACGGAGATGTATAAGGGTTTGTTATGCGCAAAGCCCTTGGGCGGCAATTCCTTATCCGAGAAGGTCAAAGTCGGTGAAGCACCTCCCGGGAAGACAAGTCCCACTAATTGCTCTGGAGTTGTGTCGATAGATAGTTTGGCTTTATCCATTGCTGACAATACTGCTTGCCTGTGTACCCGCAAAGCCATGAGTAACCCCCAGATGGATATGTCTGCTTGGATCTTCTTTAGCTGCTTCAGTACAGCTTCTTCTTCCAATTGCTTGTCCTTCTGTTTTTCAGCCTCCTTATCTTTTTCGGATGCTTTTGGTTGGTCTAAGTGTGGAGGCTTGAAATACCGCCCGTTTCTAGTCATATGATCTTCCTCCTCAGAATACCAAGTGTCATCTGGCAGGTCTTGCCCTAATCCTCGTCAGTGTGGGCAAGATGCAGATCATCATCTTCCCACCATATTCCTCCGGCAGCCGACAGACAGTTGTCCCGTTCCGTTGTAATTACTCTCACATCACAGTCATCCCCCACAGGGTGTTTGGCTTTTCCATCTTTCTGACTATTCTCATCCCTTTCTTGTTCAAAATGCTTCAGTGCGGCTTCTTGTTAAGTGTCCATGATACTTATGACGCCCATTTCTTGAGCAAAATTCTTAATATCGGCGCTCTCCGGCAACTTTCCCTTGTCCTTGGCCGTTTCGGCCCTTGTAACAGTTCCTGCTTCTGGCTCTTCCAGCTTTGATTGAAGTCCCTTATCCACATCAGGTTCATCAATGAGCCACCCAGAATTATCCGTTGACCTATTCAGATCGAACCAGTCAATGTGCACATCTCTCAAATCTTGTTTCTCAAAGAACTGTAGATTGTTGATGTCCTCCTCGATGTCAACTAAGTCATCCAATCCCTGGCTTGGTCCATCCTTCCAGACCACACTCACCTCAATTCCTGTTGGCAACTCTAGCTCTGGTTTGGCCTGGTTGGTTGGCATAATATAACAGCATGGGTTGTATCCCTCCTCAGATAAATCCATGAAGCCCTTAGGCACTGGACTGACATTCTCACTCTCCACCAAGGCTAACCTGCCTTCCTCTACCATCATCACCACCACAGGTTTGGGTTGGAAGTGGACGCGTTCATCATACACAAATCTATGCTTTCCGATTTAGGTAGGTGAGAGGGGGTGATGTATATACTAGGGTCGTAAGGAACGACTAGTGTATGGATGAGGTTTATTTGCCTGGGCGGAGGGGCTTCATTATGTAGTGGGAGAGGATTTGTAGTGACATTAGGATTTTGAGGGGGCGCTATCACCTTATTGTCAATGAGATCCTAAATCTCATGATGCAATCTGAAGCATAGATCAGTATCGTGACCATGCTGTTGGTGAAAAGCGCAGTATTTGGCCAGGGTTGTGTTTCGGGGAAAGAGGATGGGGTAGGGGAGAGGCTCTGGTGGCTTAAGGTGCCCCTTTTTGGTCAAAACCCCTAAGGCTTTGAATAATGACATGTATAGTGGAGTGAAGACCCTTTGGCCTCGAGGTTGGTGGCTCGAGGTTTGTGAGGTTGTATTGGTTGTACCGGAAAAGGGGTTGGCGGTCTTAGGTGTGGTGATGACCATGCTCACATTTGAAGGCCTTGCAGCTGCAATACCGCTAGTAGTCGCATTAGAACTGCGTGTGAAAGCCCTCTTGGGCTACTCCTTCTCGTGGTCTATCAGATCCTGCTTCATTGCGTCCTCAATTTGTACTCCTATTTCGTGAAGGTCAGCAAATGTAGACAGAGGTAAGACTATCATCTTCTGTAACAGTCTTGGTTGCAGATTACGGACCACCATTCTGATCTGGTTCTTCTCGGCCAGTCGGATGGTCATTATGGAGGCCTTGGCCCTCCACCAAGTCACAAAATCGAAGAAGCCCTCCTTTGGCTCCTGGCGAGTTGCTTCGAGATCGCAGGTAGTGACCTCGATCTGGGTGTTATAAGAGTACTGTGCTATGAAGGCCTCAGCCATTTCCTCCCAGTTTCTCTTCACAAAGTCTTCAAGTTTGGCATACCAGATGGCCATTATACCCGACAGGGTCTGGCTGAAAAGGGATAACTTCTGCAATCTAGATAGGCCCATCGGTCGTAGAATGTCTGAGAATAGCTGAAGATGGACCATGGGGTCACCCGAAGCCATCAAAGCGGTCTATATGCGGCATTTTGAACCTGTCTGGCAAAGTCACTACCGAGTCAGTGTAGCCATCCTCAATATCAGGATCGAATTGACGCCCTGAGCTCGTTTAAAGAGCTTTTCCAGCTTGCTTACTTTCAGTGCAGTAGGGTCAACCTCAAACTCAAACGGCGCCTCTATCGGGTAAGCCAGTGCCTTGGAGGTTTAGGATGAAATTAGATCCACTGGGATGCCCGCATTTTCCTGGACATTAGTTGTGGGAGCAGTAACTCTGGGTACTGGAAGGTTTGTAGGAGGTGGATGGGATGTAAAGGCCGTTGCCTGTTGCGGTTGTTGTTGCTGCAACCTAACGATCAACTCAGCTTGCTGGGCTGCAATTTTTGCTTGGCGGGCAACATCTACCTGCATAGCCTCAATAGTTTGCTAGAGTTGTCGAAGCATATCTTCCATGTTGGCTGGAGGACTTTGAACTACTGGAACTGGTGAGTAATCTCTGTCTGGAGTAGAAGCAGATGATTGGGTCTGACTGGGCACAGGTGAGGTAAATGGTGACCGCTAAATTGGCGAGTTCTGTCGAATCCTCCTTCGTCTAGTAATTGGCGGGAGTGAAACGAACACTGGCTGTCCCCTAATTAGATCCCCAGATCTACAAATCCTTCTAACTCGGGTCCAAAGTGCTTGGGGGGTAACATACTCATGTCGACACCCCTCTTTTGACCTGTCCTCAAGACTTGGACGTCATCGTTTGAACACTCGATGGTTTTGTATGCTCGTGTTCGTTTTGAGTGCCTGAAGTTCTCGGCCGAGTACCTTGCCTTTGAGCCTCTGAACTTGTCTATTTTGTGCTTGGTTGTGGACCAAGACCTTGTTGTTTCAAGTCTAGAGGAGAAGGTGGCCTGTCGGCCATCCCCATAGTCCATCGGCCATGGCTTGTGCCTGCCGGCCATCAGTGGTGGCCCGTCAGCCACTGGTGATGGCCGGCGGCCATTTTTCTCCTTTTTCAGATATTTGTTTACCAGTTGTGCCAGCTGTTGTTCACTGAAGTGCATCTCCATACACGTGTATGGAGGGATGAATACAAGCTTGAATCTTGTTTTTCTATATATAGGGGGTGTTCTCCCCCATTTGGAGGGGTTAGAAAATTTGGATCAAATTTCTCTCTCTCTCTCTCTCTCTCTCTCTCTCTCTCTCTCTCTCTCTCTTTGTTTTGTGTCTTATAGTTAGATTTCTCTACACTTTTGCACATCAAGCCTTAACCAAACACCCTTACCTTTGAGCTGGGGTTCTTTGGGGTCTAGTTTGAGCTCTTGAAGGAGATTTGAGCTGGAAATTGTGCCTATTTTGTGCTGTGCTTCAAGAGGTATAAGACTTACCTTTTAAGCTTTGTTTTAACTACCTGTTTTACCATCTTTTTGTACTGTTTTTGGCCTAGTTTTCAACTACAAAAAACTCTGATTTTTTAGGCTTAACATGATGGTTTGAGGTCATTTTGTGTAAAGGGGTAGTCCACCCTTCTTGTTGCCTAATTATGTAAGCTTTTGCACCATCTTTTAACATATTCATGTCAAACTTTTTAGGCCTATAAACCACCAAAATTCAGAGTTATTTCAGTGGAAAAAACTTTGTTTTGAAGTCCAAAATTGGAGGGGTTAGCCTCCCCTCCTTGTGTCTTACTTCCATGCTTAGTTAGCATCACATGGTAGCATGTTTTTGTGGCTTAACTTAGCTTATTTCCATCATGTTTTTGCCTCTATTTTGGACTATTTTAGCTCTATTTTGGGCTGCTTTGGTCATATGAGTCTTGTTTTGCACAGTTGTAGTGCAAATGGCTTCACTAGTTTTGTATTTTAGGCTTTTAAACATGATTTGCATGAGTTGCTTGCATGTTTTAGTGTCAGTTTGCACTCCATTTCAGCACTGAAATTTCTGCAATATTCCTCTATTCTTCACTCTTTCATTTATTTTGAAAGTGGCTTTGAGCCCCTTGTTGGCTTGAGCATGGAATTGAGACCCTCATGCCTAATGGTTTAATTCTTTCGGGAGTTCATTACCAACAGCATGAGGCCTTTTTCATGCTCAAGGTACTTGTGGTTTAAGCCCTCTTTCCATTAGAGGACACTCACCTTTTGGACTAATCAATTAAAGAATGGATTGGTAATTTAAAATGAGTAAATAAAACATGACAAGTAAAAGAGACAAGATAAGCATCTTTCATGTTGCATTGCATGTGTTCGGATCGGACGTTAATTCGAACACAAGAAAAATGGGATGTTTCATACTCAAAGTGATGAAACGTGTCATCTTTCTTGGTCACCATCACCCTTGATCATACATGATAGGGTTGTGGTTTTGTTGAGTCTTGTTTTGCACTCATTAAGCTTGTACAAGCTTGGTTCTTTGGCCATCATGCATTGAAAATGCTTGGTTGATGGCTTGAGAGCCAAGAGCTATACTCCTTTGAGCTTGTGTGATGATAAGGAGGGTAGCAGTACATACACTCCTTGAGAATACATTGCTTTGCCTCTGTTTGCTCTCGGTTGTAGCAAAAAAGAGAAGTCCAGGGAAGCAGTGGCTGACCAGCCACCTGTATCAACCGACCAGCCACCAGGAGTAGCCGACCAGCCACTAATGGTAGTCGATAGCCACCATTGGTAGCCGATCAGCTAGGAATGAATTTGCACAGTGTGTTCCTGAGTTAGAGTAGAGATGTTCTGGGAGTTAGCACAATTTTCAGAGATCAAATGAGTGCAAACAGAGGCATTCGATGGCAGGGTGGTGGATTTTCGGGAGGAAACCAACCGAGCATGCATGCGTAACTCGCCCTCGAGGCCATTTACTTTCTTTGTTTAATTAGTTCGTAGTAGCTAATTCATATATTCATTCAAGTGTTGTAATTAATTAGCTTAGATAGTTAATTAGTTCAATTGCTTTAATTAGCTTAGCATAGCTAGTTATTTACTTTGGTTTGTAATAATTAGTTAACTAGAATAGTTAATTAGTCTTGTGTTGTAATAATTAGCTTAGCTTAGCTTATTCATTCGGACCCTCCTTCGTGAGGGTATAATGTTGTAATATGTGTGCATGCGTGTGTGCATGTCTTCCACCCCCACTTCTTTCTCCCTTTTATTTAATCGCTTTTGATGGTTAGACTAGGGATCACGTTTTGATTAGCATACCGTATGCTTGCATGTTTACATCCATTCATTTGTCTTGCATGCACCGAGGCTCGGCACATCGTTCAAACTGCATCGCAATTTCAATATCTTCTTTGAATACGTGTTTTATCGCATGTTGTTCAAATCGATCACATGCCATATTAGTAGCCGAGCCTATTAATGGCATATTGCATGTGTTGCATTAGACATCATGTATAGTTAGGATCATGCATTTTTCTAACAAGTTTTTGTTTTGGCCTGGAGTACTCGGTAAGTTTTTATGCTTTAGCATCTTGCATGAGTGTGGTTGCCATATTGTCATGTTTCGCATGCTTGCCATGAGACTATGTGCTTACTTGATAAACAGCACGAATGCCTATGGATGGAGGCTTTGTTGTTTGAATTGGAACAATTCAACGAATGTGAGTTTTAAGCCCACTATGTTTGGTGGCAAATCATGTTTTAAGCCCATCTTGTTTGATGGAAAATCCGCGTTTTAAGCCCACTTGAGGTGGCGAATTCAAACCATTTTTGAAAACAATCAGTGTCTTGATTTGTTCCAATTCTTGCAATTTTAGTCTATACTTGCTTGTGTGCGCCATATATTAAAGTTAGCTAATAATTGGAATAAGAACACATAAGGTTTATAAAAGAACATATCATGATTAGTAGAGGCTGATCCTTTGATCAGGCTGAGCAAGGGTGCTCATTTCAGGACCTTCCTCCCTCGTGATGAAGGACACGTGGCCTTTAGCACGAGTCAGGATTTCCTAAATTTCCCCAAAAGCAAAATATTTAGGTAACGACTCTGTAATCTAGCAAAGCAGTCCAGTTCTGGCATTACTTGATCTCAAATCAATTTTCCAAAATGATTTGCCAGATTGGACTCTTTGGTGTTTATCAGTTTCACATTGCACTTGTGAGACTAGATTCGGAACCGCAGGTAGAGTCCGAACTGTGAGGCCTTCTTTTCAAACCCTTTCCGAAAGGCGGGGGCGCGGAAAAAGGCGAGTCCACATCTCATCTAAAGAAATGGTGTAAGACTACCTTACAAAAGGAAAATAAAGCAAAAAGAAACAAAAATCAGAAACCGCACAGCACCTCGGCTCAGACAGAAACAACACGCAGTTGCAATCATAAGCTAGATAACTATTCTCAAACACTGATTTTTGCCCCAAAATTGATACCCAGACTTGCAACTGATACATACATTCCTATAGAGTTTCACTCTAAAAGCACGTATCAAGGAAGTGAGAGCCAAAACACCCCTATGATGAAGTAGGGTTACCCTATCCTAATTTCGTCAGGAGCTAGGGGTCCACTACGCAAACAAGTGGTTTCAAACAATTCCTATATTCGGGTAAGCAACCAGTCCTAGTTTGGAACAGTCTCTATGGCTTCTGATATACAACTAGGCCGATTGGTTAAAAAGGGTACCTCAGCAAGACTACCTAATATACCTCTCACACCTAACACCGATAAGTGAAAGGAGGATCAAACGGTACAGCAATAGTCCAGATCCAAGGGTTGTGTTCCCATCATGGTAGAGCCCACAACCGGCCAGCCTTTTGGCAAGCTTTTCCAAGCAAGCCTCTGATAAACCGCTCAGGAATAGCAGATGGCAAACACTGTGACTTAGGCACACCGATACAAATGCAAATGCAAAGAGACACATAAGTGTGGATAAAATAACATATCATGAGTTTGAGTCAAGTTCGCTAAATTCCCCAGCAAAGTCGCTAGAAACTGTGGACTCGCCTTTTTCTTACGCCTCACCTTTCGGAAAGGTTTGAAAAGAAAGGCCTCACAGTTGGGACTCTCACGATTCTGAATCTAGTCTCACAAGTGCAATGTGAAACTGATAAACACCAAAGAGTCTAAATCCAGCAAATCTTTTGGAAAATCGATTTTAAATCAAATAATGTCAAAATTGGACTGCTTTGCCAGATACAGAGTCGCCTCCTAATATTTTATTTTGGGGAAATTTAAGAGACCCTGACTCATGCTGAAGGCCACGTGTCCGTCATCACCAAAGTTGCCTTGGCTTGGGAACTTGGGTACGAAGGGAGAAGGTCATGAATTGAGCACCCTTACTCGCCTGATCAAAGATCGGCCTCTACTAATCATGATATGTTCTTTTATAAACATTATGTGTTCTTATTTCGATTATTAAACTAGCTTTACTATGTGACGCACACAAGCAAGTATAGACTAATTTGTTCAAGTTAGAACAATTCAACTCATGTTTGTTTGCGAAAATGATTTGAATTTGCCACCTCAAGTGGGCTTAAAGATGTGGATTTGCCACCAAACATAGTAGGCTTAAAACATATTTTGCCACAACAAAGTGAGCTTAAAACACACATTCGTTGAATTGTTCCAATTCAAACAACAAGCCTCCATCCACAGGCATTCATGTAGTTTAGCATTTAAGCACAGAGCCTCATGGCAAGCCATGCTATCATGGCATTATGGTAATCACACTCATGCAAGTATGCTAAAGCATAAAGACTTATCGAGTACTCTAAGCCAAAATAAAAACTAGTTAGAAAAATGCATGATCCTAGCTATACAAGATGTATAATGCAACACATGCAATAATGCAATTAATAGGCTCAACTACTAATATGGCATATGAATCGATTTGAACAACATGAGATAAACATGTATTCAAAGAAGTATTTGAAATTGCAATGTAGTTTGAATGATGTGCCGAGCCTCGGTGCATGCAAAACAAATGAATGGATGCAAGCATGCAAGTAAGGTATGCTAATTGAAATATGCTCCTAATCTAACCATCGAAAGCGATTAAATAAAAAGGGAGAAAGACGTGGGGTTGGAAAACATACACACACTCACACCTACTTATTACAAGATTACGCTCTCATGAAGGAGGGTCCGAATAAACACAAACGAAATGAATTAACTAATTAAGTTAACAATTACAACACAAACGAAACGAATTAACTAACTTATTCTAAGCTAATTAAATATTACAAATTGAATTAATTAGCTAACTAATTAACTAAACAAAGCAATTAAATGGCCTTGGGAAGCGAGCGATGCATGCATGCTCGATTCCTCTACCCGAAAAAGCCACCGTTTTGCTGCTACGAGCCTCTGTTTGCACATTTGAACACCAACGGTGCTGCTAACTTCTAGAATACCTCTGCTCCACCTCAGGAACACATTGTGTAAATTTCATTGGTGGCCGACAGGGAGCCTGTCAGCTACCAATGGTGGCTGGTCGGCCACTGATGACATGAACTCCTCTTTTTGCTGCAACAGAGAGTAGACACAGCAAAATAGTGTATTCTCACAAGTTTGTGTGTACTGTTTACACTCCTTATCATCAAACAAGCTCAAAGGAGTGAAACTCTTGGCTCCCAAACCACCAATCAAGCAATTTCCATGCATGATGGCCAAAGAACCAAGCTTGTACAAGTTAATAAGTGCAAAACAAGACTCAAAAAGACCACCACCCTATCATGCATGATCAAGGGTGATGGTGACCAAGAAAAGTGATACATTTCATCACTTTGAGTATGGAATGTCCTATTTTCCTCATGTTCGAATTAACGTCTGATTCGAACACATGCAATGCAAGACAAAAGATGCTTATCTTGCCTCTTTTACTTGTCCGATTTGTTTACTCATTTTAGTTACCGATTCATTCTTTAATCGATTAAGTCCAAAAGTGAGTGTCTTCTAATGGAAAGATGGCTCAAACAACTGAGTTGCTTGGGGCATGAAAAAGGCATTACACTGTTGGTAATGAATCCCCTAAGGGAATTAAACCATTAGGTACAACACCTCAATTCCATACTTAGGCAAACAAGTGGTTTGAAACCACTTTCAAAGAAAACAAAAGAGTGAAGAATGGAGGGAGATTACAGAGATTTTAAGTGCTGAAATGAAGTGCAAAACAACACTAACACATGCTATTAACTCAAAATAATGAAGGAAATAACACTACAACTACGCAATACAAGCCTTAAGTGGACTAACCAAGCCAAAATAGAGCCAAAATAGGTTATTTTAGAGGCAAAAACATGCTGGAGCCAAGCTAAATTAAGCTAGAAAAACATGCTAACATATGAAACTAACTAGGCATGCAAAAAAGACACAAGGAGGGGAGGCTAACCCCTCCAATTTTGGACTTCAAAAGTTGATTTTTACCACTGAAAAAACCTTTGAGATTTAGTGGTTAAAAGTCCCAAAAAAATTGTTTTGAAAGTGATGAAAAGATGGCACAAAAGCTTAACAAGTTAAGAATGCAAAAGGGGATGGAGAACCCCCTAACTCAAAAAGGCTCAAACCACCACATTTAGGTACTCAAAAATAGAACTTTTTACATGTCAAAACCAGCCCCAAAATAGCAAAAAAAGATGGCAAAGTAAGCATTGAAAGCAAGCTTAAATAACAAGCGCTATACCTCTTGAAGCTAAGGCACAAAATAGGCAACAATCCAAGCCCAAACCTCCTTTAGGAGCTCAAACAAGGCTCCAAGGGATCTCATCTCAAAGGTGGTCAAGTTTGATTAAGGTAGTTTATGTAAGAGTGTAGAGAAAATAAGCTACAAGGCACAAAATATCAAGAGAGAGAAAAATCTAGAGAGAGAGAGATATTTTTGGTCCAAATCTTCTAACCCTCCAAAATGAGGGAGGACCCCCCCTATATATAGAAAAAACACCCCTTGAGCTTAGAAACATCTCACCATACACGTGTATGGAGATGCAGCTCAATGTGCAACAGCTGGCACAACTATTAATAAATATTTGGAAAAAGGCACTGGTGGCCGACCGGCCACATCCATGGCCGACAAGCACAACCCATGGCCGACTGCCTTGGGGGGTGGCCAACGGGTCACCAAGAGGTCTAGACACCAAGTTTTGGTCGAAAATAGGGCAGAGAAAAAGCAAGGTTTAAAGGCTCAAAGACAGGGCATTCCGCCGAGGACTTCCGGCGCTCGAAACGAACACAAACACATAATCATTGACTGCACAAGCGATGACGTCTAAGTCTTAAGGATGGTAAAAAATGGGGTGTCTACAGCGGGGTATCGCATGCGCACAACCAAGAACATTCTCTAGAAACCTCTTTGTTTGCTGCCAAAACCTACTATTTACAACTAGAAAATAGTTCTGTTTTGACCTCAGGATCTGCTCTGTTCTGCTGTAAAATTACCATTGTAGTACAACATGCTTGGTCGGCTGGCCTGTTAAGATGGTCGGCCATACATAATAATGGCTGGCCTACCACTGTTTCTAAGGAATACCCTGCTGCAACAGAACTAGAACAGAGCAAGATAGAGGGTTTCCAAAAACTGTTCATCCTTCCTGCTCCCTCTTGTCATGAGGATTTTCAAGGAAGGAGTAGGTTTGCTTCCCAAATCATTAACCATAGCAAGGTTGTTGCATAATGATCATAAGGGCAATAGGAGGAGACTTAGCTAGACACAAGAAAAAAAAGGTTACCTCCTTCCTATCATGAATTTATTCAAGGAAGAGGTTGACATGCTTCATAAACCATCAAACATCACAAGCTAGCATGTAATGATTATGGAGTAACTAAAGTGAAAAATAGCAATAACTCAAAAAGTGTTGTCAACTCATCTCCCTAGTCATGGAATAAGGATAAAACATCCAAATCCATGCTTCAAAGTGGAACTAGGAGAGAGTTTTCAACACTTCTCAAGAAAGAGCTCTCAAGGAGCAACAAAGCGAGTAAGGAAAAAAAAAAAAAGAAGACAAAAAGCAAGCTATCTATCAAAGCTTAAACACACAACTAGCCAAAGTTGCTGACAACTCGCCAAAGTTGTTGACAACTCCTCTTTTTCATGGAACAAGGATAAGATATCCATTTCCATATTTTGAAAATGATCGATAAGAGAGTTTTTCAACACTTTGAACATGGAAGCTACTACCTAGCTTCAAGGTGGACAACAATAACATGAAAGTAAGAAATTTACACTAGATAATTAAACTTGTGGCGGGGTGGCTAAGCCTAAGCTCTAATCCTCCCATGCCCACAAGGTTTCAAGTTACATAAGGAAAGCAAAAATGATCAGCTCAACGGATTGGCCGCTATATCCTAAACACGCCAAATCTGAGAGAACTAACAACAACACAAATATGATATTCAAGCATAGGAAGTAAGAGCACATGTAGTGGGGAGGACTAGGACACTTTTATAAGCCCATATTCAATTCATATCACGCAAAAGCAACCTAAAATAGTGCTAAAAGGTATTGAAATTGAACCAATAGAAATGAAAAGAAAGTGAAAAAAAAAATGAAAGAAAGCAAGGGATATACAACTAGTGAGCTGGCCAATGGAAAGATGGCTAGCCCACCCACTCTTAATGAGGTTTTAATCACATTTTAAGCTCAAAAATAACTCTGAAATCACTATGAAAATACAAGAAAAAGAGAGAGAGAAAAAATGATGGAAGAGTTCAAAGTTCACCTCTTGAAAGAGAGGATGATCTTTTTAGTTCACAAACCACAAGCTAAACACTCTCAAGGTGCTGAAATTGTGTTCAAGAACCTCAACAAAGGCTTCAAGTTTAAGCATATATGGTGTATCTATTGTGTATGTATATTGCAAGAGGGTAGAGAAGTGTGTTGGACAAGCTATAGGCTCTTGGAATTTTTTTCTAATCCCAAACCATGGAGGGGGGGTGTTGTATTTATAGAAGGACAGTTACTCATGTCGAAAATATCTATAAAAGGGACAGCTGGTCCAAAGCATGTGCATGGGAGCAGCTGGCTGCTGCAAAATATCTGTTGTGCTAAACATGGCCAGACAGCCATGAAGATGTACGACTAGCCCAATGAAAATGGCCTGTCGGCCATCTGTTGGCCAGGTGTTCTCTGAGTGGTCAGGATAGAAAAATTAAGGTTTTGGTCCAAAGGGGATGCAAGGTTTAGGTTTTAAAGTTTGAAACTGAATCCTTTTGGTGAAGAATTGAACGATTGCAGTAGCATAACATTTCATCATCAAGTGTTCAGAGTGAAGTGCCCAAGTCTTAAGGGCAATCAAAATGAGGTGTCTAAAAATGGTAGTTTCAAAGAAGCTAAAACAAGATACCACATAAATAAAAGAATTTCTTACTATAAAAAATGGAATAAAATATTTTTATATTTTCTTAGTCTCTGAACATTTCATTATCAGAACAGATAATAAGTTTTTTAAAGTATTTTTGAAAAAAAAAAAATTTAAGGCATGTAAGTCAAAGTAGACTACACAGATGACAGTAATGGTTTCACTATTTTAGTTTTGATGTTAAGTATATTTCTTCTGAGAAAAATTCAATTGCAGATTCTCTAACCAGGGAATTAAGTTTTATGGTGCAGGAAATCACAACTTTAGCTGACAAAACCCTATGTTACTTTGTTGGAACTGCAACAAACAAGGCCATAAAGTTGAAAACTGTTAGTAGAAGGATTCAAAAAATTCTTCAGCTAACAAAGCGCGTACGGTTGAAATCGCGACAACAAAGAGAAAAAATCTAAATTTTAAACCAAAAAATTCAAAGGGATTCTTAATAGAAGAATCATCAAACGAGCAAAAAAGCGAATTAACCTTCAAACTCGAAGACATAAAAATAGTAGAAATCCTTGCTATAATCGAAAAACTATTTTACAATCCTAGACTAGCACCAGAAAGTAGCAAACTTTTTGAAGATTTTTAGTTTGCTCTGCACAACAACAAAGTGAAAGATTTTACTGATTACGTTGGGTATCTAGAAAAAGAGCTTAACATCATTCGCAATGATGAAAAAATGATGGAAAAAGGAGAAAAAATAATTTTTGTTTTAAAAGAAATAGAATTTTTTTTCCCTCCAAAAGAGCTTGCTGAAAAAAATTTAAAAAATTGCCTAACAACAAGAAAAACACGAAGAAATACTTCATATGACATCCTTAGGAGAGTCCTTAAATTGGGATTATGGCTAGCCAAGTCTTAAGTTATCAGTGGACAAAATTAATATGCACTGGATTGAACTTGGAATTGTTGATTTTGTGGAAATTAAAAGAGAGATTTTTTAGATTTTAAATGAGTTTCCAGAAATAGTTAAATATGCTATTACAAATATGGGAGCAAGCCCAAAACTTATCACGACACATATCAAATCTGGTATCTTTACCTTACCAGTCGAAATCCTTTCTACCCTAATAAAAAGGAAAGATCATGGAAGGGATACTATCCTACCATTGACGAAATTGATAGGCTCTTTTTTTTCCATAATACATTGGAAACTCTGCTCCACCATTCAGAACTAGCAATCTATTGTGATGGGAAGAGAGTTATGGTTTTAAGAAGTGAGAGAGTTTATTTCTCCTCTCATGATTTTAGCAAGGTTGGAGTATGTTCCGTCTTTCAAGATTTTTAGCGTCAGTTGGAGTTTGTTCATGGCATTTTTCCTCCTTCCATGATTTCAGCATGGTTGGAGTCTGTTCCTCCTCTCATGATTACAGCGTGGTTGGAGTGTGTTCTTTCTTACACAATTTCAGCTTGTTTGGAATATGTTCCTCATCTCATGAGTTTAGCATGGTTGGAGTCTGTTCCTCCCTTCACGATTACAACGTGGTTGGAGTGTGTAATGTGTTCCTTCTCTCATGATTTCAGTATGGTTGGAGTTTGTTCCTTCTCTCATGATTACTGTTAGTTAGAGTGTGTTCTTCCTCACATGATTTTAGCGTGTTTTTTTCATAACACAATACACAACTCAACGTTCAAATCCCACATTTTCCCGTCCTCACACGAATGGCTAGTAGATACCTCAAACCTTCCACTTTTGTCATCCTTGCACGATCTGACAAGTGGATACCTTATAACAATTACCACATTCGTCGTTCTCGCACAATCCGGGCAAGTGGGCACCTTAACACATTCCAAAAACAAGAATACCTTAGACACATCACAAGGAATCACAAGGACCCTCCAATTTTAACCATCAATTACCCTTTAAGTCAAAATCAAAGAACAATCCTTAGGTTACACATTAAATTTTAGGGCTTTTTCTTCTAAGTGTTAATTTCCCTTAATTCAAGTCTCTATAACAATCTTCCATGATTAATTACTCAACCCTTTATCAATTTCACACAAACACATCATCACCACAAAATCCATATGTATAAATACATATATATATATATATGTAGACACCCCATTTTTGACCGCCCTTAAGACTTGGGCGCCTCAGGTTAAACACTCGATGATGAAAAGTATGCTGTATAATTATTCAAATTCTTCAGCAAAAGGCTTCAGTTTCTAATCCCAACCTTACACCCCATTTTGACCAAAACTATTTTAGACCTTAAAACTCTCTTTTTTCAAATTTTTATTTTTAAAAATATTCCGATGATGTTCCGAGGCTCACATTATTCGTTTAAAATTTGCACTTTTCGGTAAACCGAGTAAGGACAAAGTGGAAATAAATGAAATGGAGGTGAAATCTTTGAAAATATTTAAAAACATCTTATTTATAGGTTGGGAGTTGAAGGAAATAAGAGGGGATGAAAAAAAACTAGCTGGGGAAGAGGTTGAGCATCAAACTGTTAAGAAAGAAATGAGCAGCTTTCATAAAATTAGGCATATCTCTTTGTGGACTTAAAATTTAGATGTGAAGCCACCAGCATCGGAAAGTAGACTTTTGGGCTTCAATTTGGGCTCAAGAATCATCTAAAACTGAGTCTGGATGAGGGGGATATGGCCATTTGAATTTGGGCAACAAACTACTAAGAAAAAAATGAGCAGCCTTCACTAAATTAGGAATACCTCTTTGTACACTTAGACATTAGATATAAGGCTACTACCATTGCAAATTAGACTTCTAGGGCTTCAATTTAGACTCAAGAATCACCTGAAACCAAGTCCGGATAAAGGAGATATGCCGTTTGAAGTCGGACTTGAGAGTAGTTTTTTGTGGCCGGCCAGCCACTTTTTGTGGTCGGCCGTACAATTCATTGGCCGGCTGGCTAGGTGTCCCGACAAGCAGATATTTTACTGCCTGCTGTCTCCCCTATGTGTATGCCTCGCACCAGCTGTCTCTATACAGATATTTCCGACTGGAGAAATTGTTTTCTATAAATACAAGCCCACCCCTCTTGATTTGAGGTTAGAAAAAATTACCAAAGCTCAAATTCTTGAAAAGCTCTCGCTTTCACTCTCTCTCTCTCTCTATCTATCTATCTTGCAACCTATATACACCTTACATATACTCTTTAAACCAAATATTTGAGGCTCCTTGTTGAGGTTCTTGAGCTAAAATTTCAGCTCTTGAGGGTGAGCACTTGTTGGTTTGGGAATCAAAGAGTTACCTCTCTTCAAGAGGTATAACTTTTGCCTTCTTTACACTATTTCTTTCCTTCCTTTTCTTTCTGTTTTTATACCGTTTTGGACTGTCTTTGATGAGCTGAAACTTGTGATTTAAAGCTACTAAAGGTGGAGGGGATAACCACCCTTCTTTGAACCATGTTCTCCAAGCTTTTGTCCTCGTGTTTCCCACCTATTTTCCAACTTTTGGCAACTGATTTTTAAAGTTTTTTAGAGGCTAAATATGTGGTTTTGAAGTCCCAAAAATGGAGGGGTTAGCCACCCCTCCTTAGGCTTGCTTACTAACTTTATTTCTCTGTTATTTTAGCTCACTTTTTCTAGCTTTTCATACTAATTCCAGCACTATTTTTGTGAGTTTTAGGACTATTTTAGTGTGTTTATTTCATTTATGCTTTGCATTGTATGCTTGTAGTGTTGTAGTCATAGGTTTGGTGGTTTAGGCTTTAGACACCAACCTATTTGAGTTGATAAGCTTTTATTTTGTGCTTTTCATACATGTGTTCACACTTGCAATAACCATCTCTACCTCTCCCTCATTTCTTGGTCTTATTTGTTTGAGAGTTGTTTCAAACGAGTGTTGTTTAAGGCATGCAAAGGAGAGCCTTTCCATGCTTAATGGTTTAATCTCTTCAGAGGTTCATTGCCAAGGCATTACATCTCTCTCATGCCAAGACCAGCTTCTCCTTTGACACTTCTCCTCATTTAGTGGACATAACTCTCATTTTTGGACTTAAATGATTAAAGAATGGAAAGGTAATTAAAAGAGGGTAATGAAATTGGACTAAAATAGTAACAAGAGTAATAAAATTGGTTTGGGTTCAATCGGACGTTAATTGAACCTATCGTGTCGCAAGTCATTAGATACTCATTAGTGATGTTAATGATTCGAGAAGCGATGTCTACCACTTCCCTACAGAGGCAACTCCATGATAGGGAGGATGCTTCGTTGGTCTTTTATTGTCATTTATTGAGACTTTGTCCCATTGATTCGTAGATCATCACGCAATGAGTTTGCGTTAATTAATGGTTTGCGAATCGAGTCTACCCCTCCCTTGATCAATTCCATGATAGGGAGAGGCAGAGAGGATAAACATCCCCTGGAAACACTATGTTTTTGCTCTGTTTCCATTCTATTGCAGCAGGGCAATACCAAAAAAATAGTGGCCGACCAGCCACCCTACCATCCGGGTGACCACTTTTCTTGGCCGGCCGGCCACCTTTTGTTAAGCAAATAGTGGCATTTTTCATGGCAGAACAGAGCAGAGGCTGGGAAGAAAATAGTTTAATTTTCTGACTACAAAACAGAACAGTTCTGGCAACAAAACCGAGAAGTTTTAGGGCAGAAATTCATGTTCCTGCATATGCACTTCTTCGCTATCTGTGGCTCGTGAAGTTAATGCTAATTAAAAGATTTATTTCAAACTTATAATAATTAGTTCATTAATTAGTTAAATTTCTTTGAATTTGTAATAGCTAGTTACTTAGTTAATTAATTCTGTGTTGTAATTAATTATTCAATTTGTAATAATTAGTTAGTGTAGTTAATTTATGTAGTGTTGTAATAGTTAGTTTAATTAGGACATTCATTCGGACACTCTTGTGTGAGGGCAAACTTGTAATATTGTATATGTCTTCCAATCCCCATTTCTTTCTCCCTTTTATTTACCTGCTTATAATGGTAGCATCATGTTTTACATTTTCATGTCATTGCCATGACATATATCCACTTTTGCATGCATAAGGGTTCAGTTCATCATACTCATCAATGTCAATTTTAAATTCCTTACTCAAATACGTGTTTTATCATATGTCTTGAATTGACTCACATGTCATACTAGTAGCCGAGCCTATTAATTACATGTTGTATGTGTTGTATTAGGCATTTTGTATCATTAGGATCATGCATTTTTTTCTAACTACTTCCTTTCTTTTGGCTTGCCTCGGCTATTTGAGGTAAGCATTTTTTCACTTTAGCATATGGCATGTATGTGATTGTTGCCATGTCAAGCATAATTACCATGAGGCTAAGTGCTTAGTTGATATACCTGTTTGAATGCCTTTGAATGAAGGCGTTTTTGCTTAAGTTGGGATAATTTGATTAATGTACATATGAGATCACTTTTTCAAGTGGCACATATTCAAACACTTTTCAAAATGAACATGAAATCAAAGCGTTCCAAATTGGGTGAATTAGTCTATACTTGTGTGCATCACATAGTAAAGATAACATAAATAAACTAGAACAAGAGCATATACTGTATATAAAAATCACATCATAATTAGTAGAGGCCGATCTTTGATCGAGTGAGTGGGGTGCTCAAATTCTTGACCTTCCCCTCTCATACCTAAGTTTTTGAGTTGAGACACTTTAGTGATGATGGACAAGTGGCCTTTGGCACGAGTCATGGGTTTCCTAAATTTTCTAAAAATATTTAGGTGGTGACTCTAAAATCTAGCAATGCAGTCCATTTTTAGCATTTTTGATTAAAAATAGATTTTCTAAAAGATTTGCTCGATATTGACTCATTTATGTTTATCTATTTCACATTGCATTTGTGAAATCAGATTCAGAACCACGGGAGTCTGAACTGTAGGGCTATCGTATCCGAGGAAACTAAACCCCTCTGAGAAGCACAAAAAGCAAGCTAAAGTTTCTGGCGACTTTGTTGAGGATATTAGAGAACTTGACTTGGACTTCATGATATGAAACTTTATTTACAGATATATGTTCTCTGCATTGCATTTGCATTGGTGCTCTAAGTCACTATGTTTTCTATGCTATTCCTGGACGGTTAGCCGATCATTGGCTCTGCTATGTTGGAAACACAACCTTTGGATCTGGATTACCATCGTACCGCTTGATCCTCCTTTCACTTCTCGGTATTAGGTGTGAGAGGTATATTAGGTAATGTTGCTGAGGTACCCCTTTTGACCATTCGGCTTAGCTGCATATAGTAAAGCCATAATGATTGTTCCAGCATATGACAGGATGCTCACCCTTATGCAAGATTTTGTGAAATTACTTGCTTGAAGTAGTGAAACCCTAGATCATGCCGAAGCAAGGACAGGGAAACCCTACCTCTTATAGCGGTGTTTTGAATACTTTTGTGCAAATTGTGAAATCTTTCTCAATGTGTGATGCAATCCTTGGAGAGTCTTAATCTTGAGGCGGTTCCTTTTAACCTTGAGGGTCATATCAGAATCAGGATTTGGGTCAAAATCTAGGGGTTTGTGTTTGATATGGTGGAAAAAAATATTAGAACCAGAACCAAAACGAGGGCTAAAAATTGTATCTTGCTTTGTTTTGTCCAGCATACCCAATATCCCGATATGATAGGGCATTTGTTTTTAATAATAGGTTTGTCTGAGCCAAAGAAGGAGTAATACCAACTCAGCAGACCCGTGATGGCATAGAGTTCAAAAGAAGTTGTGGCCATAATGACGGCCCTAAACTAGGGAATTGCCATGCAAGATGAGACCATTAGCTAAAATGCAATGCCCATCTGGGGAATCTACCACACATCCAGTCCTGGGCCCCTAGTCGAACTTTGACCCACCTCTACCAGCAGAAGATTTGCAAGGTCCAGATCCTCAAGAAGGGTTGGCTCAAGCTCGAGTTTTTAGACCCCTAGTGCAGCCTAATGAAGGGCTTTTTCCCCTTAATATTAATGATCTCGACCTGACCTTGTTAAAAATTCTAACCTTTAGAAGCAATACAAAAAGGCACAGGGAATTAACTCCATTCCCAACATTGAAGATGGGTACACCTGAAGCTGCCGTAAGGCTCCTAGACATATTCAAAATGCCACCCATTGACTGTTTTAACGGGTTTAGAGATCCTATGGTACATATCCAGCTTTTCTCGAACATCCTGAAACCAATGGGTCTGACTAAGCCTTAGAAAATCTCTCTGTATGGAAGAACCCTGTCTGGTATAGCAGCCACTTGATACACCAAGTTAGAGGATAAAGTGAAGCAGAACTAGGGAGATTTGGCTGAGGTGTTTGTCAATCAGTATTCTTACAATACCCAAATTGAAATGACCACTCAAGAGCTTGAAGCAACCCGCCAGAATCCTGAAGAACCTTTTGTGGAATTTATTGCAAGCTGGAGAGCAATGGCCGCACAAATGACCTTCTAAGAGGGACCAAATGCGGATAGCGGTGTAGAACCTTGAGCCTAATATGTTGCAAAAGTTAATAGTTGCTCCACTGTTCACTTTCAAAAATTTGCATGAATTAGGGATTCAGATTGAGAGCGCATTTAACAAGGGCATTATTCCTAGAATAAACAAACTAACAAGAAGGGTGTTTTCCAGGAGTAGCAATGCTAGCAGTAGCACTATTCTCAAACCCACTGAAATCAATACCGTCACCACCAATCCTAAAATTGTTGACCCTTTTGCTAAATCCAACCCACAAACAACCGGCCCAACCTGAGCTCAAAGTAGAACTTTCACCCCCTCCATATGAGCCTAACAAACGCACTAAAAGTCCTGATGGAAAGAGGGTACCCCAAACCCCTTTATTCCCAACCTCTTCCTGACTCATTCCTTGTTAGACATAACCCCATCAAATACTGTGCATGCCATCAACAGCGCGGTCATGGCACCAATTGTTGCTACTGCCTTCGTCATGAGGTTTAAAATCTCATTCGATAACCAGACAATAGCTCCACCTCAAGAACCCAATGTAACCACTAACCCACTTCCCATCCAAGAAAAAGTACCTCCTCCTCACCTTAACCTTATCCATGCACTACCTCATACCTTCGACCCCAGTATATATATCACCCCGGCCCATTTACCCAAGCCTGAGGTGTTCATTCCAGAAAGCACGGGCTTATGCGTGATGGATGCACTTGAGCCCCAACCGTCTCAAACCCCAAAACTTGAACTCCACAATCGCCCAATTCTAGTTGGGTCAAGACCAAGTTGGGTCAAATGCACTGCGTGCACCATTGGCCAAACCCACCACTCCTGAGTTGTTGAGCATGATTGAAGATCTTCTGAGAACTATGGCAGATTTAGCCTTTGGGGTCTTGGCTCTATCCTCAACCACATCATATGCCAAAAGGTTCACGCTAATAAACTCCCCAATCTCAAGGTGAGTTGTAGTGGGAAAGGGCGAATTCGAAGCTATTTTAAGTCTAGGTAATGACATATCAACAACAAATGGGCCTCGCTTCAATATAGCCACCCAATCCCTTGGCCAAGTTGATGCAAATGGAAAAAAACAAGGCCGGGACAAGTATTGATCCCTATGCACATCTTCGGTGGGCTGTTGGGACTTTGAAGGTCAAAGGGTTGAACAAGCAGCAAGTGCTCGTAGTTGTTGCAAAGACTGTGGATGAGACTTTTATCGCTCAGGTTAAGAGCATTTTGAATCAGGGGGCAAACAAAGAAAAGGGATGCTTTACCAGAAACACTCATCTTAATTCCAGTCCCAAGCCCATAAATACTCAGCCAACACCCGCTAACCCATTTGCCAATGTTTCTAAACCTAATGCTTCCTCCTTCCAAAAAATAATCTTCACCCATCTCCATATGAGCCCAACCTATGCATTGAAGGTTCTGATAGAGAAAGGGTATCTCAAACTGCTCAATCCTTGACCTCTCCCTAATCCTCTTGCACCTGGACATGACCCTACCTCCATCAGCAATATGGTCATCATACTGACCGTTGCTTTCACGTTCACCATGAAATTCAAGACCTAATTAACAAAAAGGTCATCACCCCACTTGAAAATCCCAAATCTGTCAGTAACCCTCCCCCTAATCGTAATAGATTGCCATCCCATAGCATAAATCCCATCTGTGGCTTGCCAATGACCAACCTTTGTGAAGACAATCGAGGTAATTGTGAGGCTCAATCTGTGAGACTTAGTTTGAAAGTCTAAAATCAATCCTACTGGGTGTGGATGTTCGTATTCCTGAATTGAATGCAGGTTTGGACCCTCCCGTGGGCTACTTGAATTTGTTTTTAAATCTGCAAATGGACTTAGAGAGTGAAAACCCCTTTTGTTTCAAGGGTATTGGTTTTGTTTTGAGTGGTGTCCTGTAAATAGTTGAGTTGTGAGTTTTATTTTCTTTGTCGTTTCTTGCGTTGTTGCGTTAGTTAAGTCTTTTCCCTTAAATCGCTCTCGTGTACCCTTAGGTCTTCATTTTTCTAAATAAAAAAGCAAGAGTCAAATTTCTTATCATTTTATTATGCCTATAGTAATTCATGTGTGACCTTTTGAAAATGGAAAAACTTCGAAAATGTTTATTGAATGAGATTTGTTAATAAACTCAAATGTTGAGAAGGATCCCCCAAATGGTTTGAGTGGATTCTGATTTATCAATGCAAAGTCCTTCATGATTTGCGTTGTTTCTTTTGCAAACCCACGAATAAATTTAGAATTATACGTGGTATTCTACATTGTCCATGGGGATTCTCTTCACCGTTACGCGATCATTTTGGCGAACACAAGACAATTTTCAGACCTTATAATCACAGAATTTCTCCCCCTAACGTTTTCATTACTTTAAAAAAGAAATGGACAAAAGAAACCAAAAAAACAAAAAAAAAAAGAAAAGAAAAAACCAAAAGGAAAAGGAAAAAAAAAAGAGAAGAAAGAAAATAAAAAGAAAAGGAAAAAGAAGTCAACCATCAAGCCTAGGGGTATTCATTGGAATGAAATCCAATCAACCATGAGGAAGGTCACTTTTGTCTAATTCGAGAAAGCCAATGCGAGGAAGGACCACATTGTGAGAAGAACCAACTTTTAAAATTGAGCAAAAGAAAAGAAGACAGTGCACAAGGAATGGAGAACTAAGCTCAAATCAAGGTGAAGGCAATTCTCATATCAGGGCAAGGATTACTATTGATCAAATTCACCGCAAGAGTAGTAACACTATCCTGAAGAGGCTCGTTAGGCCGAAAACCAGAAAGGGTGACCTCGGCAAAAGTTTTAGCATGAAAAATGAAAATTAAATAAATAGAGCTCGCAAGGTTGAAAACCTGAAAGGACGACCTTGGCAAAAGTTAGAGTGCAAAAGGAGAGTGTCAACACCCAAGTGGACCTCAGCTATGAACTACGTTAACCTAATTACCATTCTTGGGATACGTAGGCAACTTCATCTTGAAGTTCGGTCTCAACCATATCCATCTTATTCATCTTAACCTGATCATCCTGCCTAATTCACGTCGTTAGCTTCGCATCAATCCATGAGCTACACCGACTGTTGTGCATACCATATACTTGCGTTGGGTAAGAAAGAACTAGCTTAAATCAACAAGTGGAGAAATTTTCAACACTTGAACTTATCAGTATAATCTCTAACTTGAGCAACAAAAAGGAATTGAAACTTGGGTTTTGCATAATTGAGTTTGAAATGGAGCATAAGTAATATTAGGGGCACTATGAATGATCAGTTACCTTGAGTCTTTTTCTACTTTCGGGTAAGTTATGAGTTTTATTGTGTCGTGCCTGGTGTTTATCTCAATCTGCGCTCTTCATTAAGTCACCATAACATGTCTGTCGCTCAAAAGCGCTCTTCATCAAGTCACAATAGCATGTCTGTCACTCAAAAGCGCTCTTCATCGAGTCACCCTAGTGAGTCTGTCGCTCAAGTTCAATAGAGTGGCCTGGTCAAAATTCCATACATGAATGTTCGCTATAAACTCGAAAACAAGTCCATGTGTGGAATTCATAAACAAACTGAGAGTGCCTATACAAGGGGCAACAGCATTCATGATCAGGTGTATATGAGGAATCCGTCACTACTTTGGAGGGGACTGGAGTAAGTTCTCAATATGTCGGGCAAGAGCATGAGTCTAATTGGTTGGCAACTGTTCCAAGATCTGATGATCCCTTTCACACGTGCCTGCATAATGTTGAAAAGGTGGCTAGTGACTGAACACTAGGGGCAATTTTCAGTACATCTAATCGGGTCATCCATCGAACAAGGGGCATGAACCCAATCAGTGGTCAATGATTGGACACTAGGGGCAATTTTCAGTGCATCTGATCGGGTCATCAATTGAACAAGGGGCATGAACCCAACCTATCTCTCAATCCACTCAGAGCCATTTGTTGGGCACTTTTCCCTGGATTAGGGTAGCTCACTCCTATGGTGATTCTGCTATGATTCAGCTTTCGAAAGTTGTCTCTGACCATTTCAAAACTCTCTTGGGATTGCCATCTTTCCTATGACTAATACATGTGCTTTGGATTATGCATGCATGCTCATACACTCTAGTTGTTTTGAACAGCGTGATTAGTTGCTCTTGCTCTTGACTTTGTTCTGTACTTAACAGAGTTTCATTGAGTTATCTTCTGTAGTGTTTTTCAGTTACATTTCAATAAGTAGTGGCAAGTTGCCTTGCACTCATTTCATAAGGTACATGATACACTACTCTATGTACTACTCATTTTTCCTCTACATACCGTACATCTTTCCCCATATAGCATTGTTTTGTGCATTCATAAGCATTGCACTATTTTGTGCACCTTGCATTGCACTGTTTTGTGCATTCACTTTGTATTGCATTGTTTTGTGCACCTTGCATCGTACTGTTTTGTGCATTCACCTTGTATCACATTATTTTGTGCATTCACTTATATCACACTATTTTGTGCATTCACCTTATATCACACTGTTGTGTGTACCTTACATCGCACTATTGTGTGCATTCACCTTGTATCACACTGTTCTGTGCACCTTGTATTGCATTATTTTGTGTATTCACTTGTTGTGATAACCTAACCCCATATTATGTTTAATTATATATGTGATTATGTGTTTGATATGAATTTTCAAGTCTGAGTATGGGAAATATGTGAATTTGAAAAAATATCCGTTGAAAGTAAGAATATCTGTTGTAATTGAAACTTTGAACTAAATTGAAGGCCGTAGAGGCGCGATAAGCAAAAACCTGACTTCATAGCTTTGATTAGCATGATTTTTAGAGCCTTTGGTGAGATTTTGAAAATTATGATTCATAATGAATAAATGAAGATTTTTTAGTTAAGTTGCATATGTTTAGCCCCTTTTGTTCTTCATTTGTTGGAAGAGAGCTCTAAAGTGTGAGTTAGAGAGAGAGAGAAATAAGAGAAAGCTAGGGATTTGAAGGGAATCAAGGGGCAAACCATAGATTTAAGTGAAGGTATGAAAATTTACTTACAAACTTTGTCTCTAACTCATCTTTTTCAAGAAATCATGAAGAAATTTGGAATTTTGAGCTAGGGTTTTAAGTTGTGTAGTGACTAGGGCAAAAGGCATGAAATTGGACCTTAATCTCTACACCATTGTTTGTTTTGAGTTCATTTTTATGATTGATCCATGAAACAAACCTTAGATGGTTCACATAAACAAGATTTGTGAGGAAATCATTCTTGAATATATGTACTTTGAACTTATGTATGTAAACCATGAAATTGTGAAAAGATGAGACCATGAAATTGTTGTTGTTACAAGATTTATATGTTTAACGTGGAATTACACTTGTATCATGCTTAGATATCTTGTTTTTGAGCAGTTTTTACATGGATTTGGGCTTAGGAATGAGAGGAAAATATTTTCCTCTTGGAGCCTTTTTCGGACTACTTGAGTGAGCCTAGACCACTTGTGTGGCCTCGGGCTCTGCACGAGCGCCCAAGATTTAAGCCTAAACCCACTTTGCTCTGTGCGCTCGAGCGGTGGCCATTTATGCATGTGCAGAGCCAGACCGCTCGAGCGGCTGGATCAGCTGTACATGTGGCCAAATAGGAGAAAAATTATGTTGTTTTGTCTTGCTACCCCCAGCCTCCGGAATGCATTCCCAACCTCATTTAGCCCTTTTGGGAATGAAATGATGAATAGAAACTCATTAAAGAAGGTTGTGAATAATGAAAGAAAATAGTACAACTAAAGTGAAATTACTTATCGAATATGTGTGCAACATGTTTGGTGTAGGTCGTGTGCTGGAGGAAACTGCCACAAGATCAATCCCACTGTGAGTAATAATATCATACATATATGTTCTTTATGGTGTACCCCGAACCATGAACGGTGATTGATACCGACATTGTGATTTGTTGAAATGAGAAACTTCTTTAATATCATATGACATGTGCAATGTGGGCCCGAGGCCATTTTGATACATGATTGGGCCCGAGGCTGTTTTGACCACTGTTGGGCCCTAGGCCGTTTTGAAATGAGATTAGGCCTAAGGTCATTTTGTTTATACGATTATGGATATTGTGAGAATCTTATGATTATCTATTTACACTGTTTTACTGTATTATTACTCATTAAGCTTCGCTCACCCAATTTTATGTATGCACATGTAAGTAATCCGCAACATGGAGCACACTCCTAGAGTCAGCTTCAGGAGTCATTCTTTTTGAGACCCAATTGAGTCATAACTCCGAGATAGAGTTTTATCTTTGACTCACATCATACGTTGACTTTATTTTGTTTTGCTATTATGGTCTTGGGTTTTGTAAACGTTATGCACAAATTTCCCTGATACTTATATTCTTTTGCTTGGGCATGTAAATGTTGCGGATGTCTTATATTTCTGCTCATATTGGCATAGCTCAATGGACTAATTCTTTTGTTGTATACTTCCGCTTTTGGCCCCATTACTACAATTACTCTGTATGTTGTTTGAGGCCGAAGGTAATCAAGTGATTACTGGCCAGTTATGACCCAAACTTTTAGGGGCAAGTTCGGGTCATGACACTTGTATCGCATTATTTTGTGCACCTTGCATCGCATTGTTTTGTGCATTCAACTTGTATCGCACTGTTCTGTGCACCTTGTATCGCATTGTTCTGTGCATTCACCTTGTATCATTTACCTTGTATCGTTCACCTTGTATTGCACTATTTTGTGCACCCATGTAGCACTATTTTGTGCACCTGCATAGCACTATTTTGTGCATTCACCCCAATCGCACTGTCTTGTGCATCCAAATAGCATTGTTTTGTGCATTCACCCTATATAGCACTGTTTTGTGTATCTGCTTGCATCGCACTGTCTTGTGCACCTCATATGCACTGTCTTGTGTACTCTCTAGGTCTAGGAGACCTTAAATCCTCTAAAGGTAGCAGTTCCTTTGGTGCTTGTCGTGCCCAAATGGCTTCAAGTAGTTTGGTATAGCCACCTGACGATGTTTATAATGAGTTCCTAGAAGATCAACTGAGACGGTGGAAACTAGAGTTCAAATGGCAATGCCTAGAACACGAAAGGTTTAGAACTTTCGAGACTAAAGTCTGGTTTAAATACCCAAGGGTGTATCCTTAGCTTGAAATCTGTATGGCAGCCCCATAGGTTGAGGTAGCTTGTATGCGCCTCTGGATATTGAACCAACCTAGTCTGTCACCCTGTTGGAGAATAGGGAAAGTTACAAACATAGCCAGAGAGAAAAGTAGTACCTGTAGTTTGGAAGCGCAAGACGTAGGAAGAAGCCTTAAAGCCAAGAATAAAAGGAAAATCCCCAACAGTATAAGGTGAGTCATTGCCAATTGCCCTTATAAAGGTACTTTCACTTCCCAGCTACTACATTTTATTAGCTATTACCTCTATCACATTACATATAACATTTATTGCATGCATCTACTACACTATCCATTACACCCATTACATCATACCATTTTATTACCTGCACCCTTTCCATGTTAAGCTTAGATTGGCATGTGCTCATACATTTCCCTCGTTGAAGCATAGCTCTACATGTGTAAGCGTCTATTCTACAAGAATTGTGGTCTGAGGGTTCTGACACCTTTTTTGTGTTAGACATGGCTTGGTTTGTGTTCATGCCTTTTCTAGGTAAGACATAGTTTAGCCTGCACCCCCTATCCATTTTATTCACTACATCCATTGCATCCATTGCATCGCACTTTGTCTTGTTGCATTCAGCATTTAGGATCATTATCTTTCCCTAGCAGATCATTCCTCACTTATACATACCACCCAATTACTTGTACTCTTTCTGCGAAAACATAGTTCTGCATGTGTATACGCCTATTCTGCAAGAATTGTGGTTTGAGGGTTCTGGCACTTTTTCTGTGTTAAACGTAGTTTGATTTGCATCTTCCCTCCTTTATGGTATTCGTGTGTTTTACATTGCTTGTGGTTTGATTATTTCGTTACATTGTGTATCATTTTGCATTCTACCCTTGAACTACGCTGGTTTGATTCCTTGCAACGGGATACGTAGGCAACCCTCGAGTTCAACCAACTGCATCTGCATTTTGTTTGTTTGCCCAAGTCTTACGGCCTTGTCAAAATGGGCCATCTTCAGGCTTTGATATTCACTCTCGTCATTCAATGACTTCGAGTTCTGTCAACAAGGAGCAACTATAGACATCTCATTTTTTACTGCCCTTAAGACTTGGGCACCTCAGGTTGAATAGTCGATGATGAAAAGTACGATGTACAATCGTTCAAATTCTTTAGCAAAAGGCTTCGGTTTCTAATCCCAACCTTACACTCCATTTTGACCAAAACTATTTAGGCCTTAAAACTCTCTTTTTTCAAAATATTTTTTCTAAATGTTTCTACGATGTTTTGAGGCTCGCATTTCGTTTAAAATTTGCACTTTTTGATCAACCGAGTAAGGACAAAGTGGAAATAAATAGAAGGGAGGTGAACTCTTTGAAAAATATTTAAAAACATCTTATTTATAGGTTTGGAGTTGAAGGAAATAGGAGGGAATGGAAGAAAACTAGTTGGGGAAGAAGATTGAGCATCAAATCGTTAAGAAAGAAATGAGCAGTCTTCACAAAATTATTCATATCTCTTTGTACGCTTAGAATTTATATGTGAGGCCACCACCATTGGAAAGTAGACTTTTGGGGCTTCAATTTGGACTCAAGAATCATCTAAAACCAAGTCCAGATAAGGGAGATATGGCCGTTTGAAGTTGGGCATCAAACCATTAAGAAAGAAATGAGCAGCCTTCACTAAATTAGGTATATATCTTTGTACACTTAGAATTTAGATGAGTGGGTGCCACCAATGGAAAGTAGACTTCTAGGGGTTTCAATTTAGACTAAAGAATCACTTGAAACCGAGTCTGGATGAAAGAGATATGGCCGTTTGAAGTTAGGCTTGAGAGTAGTTTTTTGTGGCCGACCATACAACTCATTGACCGGCCGGCCAGGTGTCCTGACAAGCAGATATTTTGCTTCCAGCTGTCCCCTCCCCCCCCCCCCTCCAATGTGCATGCCTTGCACCAACTGTCTTTATACAGATATTTCCGACAGGAGAAACTATTTTTCTATAAATACAAGCCCCACCCTCTTGATTTGAGGTTAGAAAAAATTGCCAAAGCTCAAATTCTTGAAAGATCTCTCTCTCTCTCTCTCTCTCTCTCTCTCTCTCTCTCTCTCTCTGCAACCTATATACACCTTACATATACTCCCTAAACCAAATATTTGAGGCTCCTTGCTAAGGTTCTTGAACTAAAATTCCAACTCCTGAGGGTGAGCACTTATTGGTTTGTGAATCAAAGAGTTACCTCTTTTCAAGATGTATAACTTTTGCCTTCTTTACTCTACTTCTTTCCTTTCTTTTCTTGCTATTTTTATACTATTTTGGATTGTCTTTGATAGGCTGAAACTTGTGATTTAAAGCTACTAAAGGTGGATGGGATAACCACCCTTCTTTGAACCTTGTTCTCCAAGCTTTTGTCCTCGTGTTTCCCACCTATTTTCCAACTTTTGGCTAGCTGATTTTCAGAGTTTTTCAGAGGCTAAATATGTAAGTTTCAAAGTCCCAAAAATGGCGGGGTTAGCCACCCCTCTTTAGGCTTGCTTACTAGCTTTATTTCTCTCTTATTTTAACTCACTTTTTCTGGCTTTTCATACTAATTCCAACACTGTTTTTGTGAGTTTTAGGACTATTTTAGTGTGTTTATTTCATTTATGCTATTTTCTTTCTTTTGGCTCGCCTCGGCTATTTAGGGTAAGAATTTTTTCGCTTTAGCATATTGCATACGTGCGATTGTTGCCATGTCAAGCATAATTACCATCAGGCTAAGTGCTTAATTGATATACTTGTTTGAATGCCTTTGAATGAAGGCGTTTTCTTTTAAGTTGGGATAATTTGATTAATGTACATATGAGATCACTTTTCCAAGTGGCACATATTCAAACACTTTTCAAAACGAACATGAAATCAAAACGTTCCAAATTGGGCGAATTAGTCTACACTTGTGTGCATCACATAATAAAGATAGCATAAATAAATCAGAACAAGAGCATATACTGTACATAAAAATCACATCATGATTAGTAGAGGCCGATCTTTGATCAGGTGAGTGGGGTGCTCAAATTCATGACCTTCCCCTCTCATACCTAAGTTCCCGAGCTGAGACACTTTGGTGATGACGGATAAGTGGCCTTTGGCACTGAGTCACGGGTTTCCTAAATTTTCTAAAAATATTTAGGTGGCGACTTTGAAATCTAGCAATGCAGTACATTTTTGGCATTTTTTTATTCAAAATCGATTTTCAAAAGATTTGCTGGATTTGGACTTCATTTGTGTTTATCTATTTCACATTGTAATGTAAAATCAGATTTAGAACCACGGGAGTCCGAACTGTAGGGCTATCGTATCCGAGAAGACTAAACCCCTCCGAGGAGCACGATAAGCAAGCTACAATATATATATATATATATCACTTATCTCAACAATCATCCCACACCTCAAGATACACACACACTTAAACCAAACTATAAATATACAAGGGTAACATTATTCCTACCTCAAGAGTTACAAGTGAAAGATGAAGATCCACGCAATGAACTTCCAAAATAACATGATGCAATCGGTTCAAAACGTAGCTTTTGGCGAGAGTAACAACTTTATTGAAGGCAGAAGGATAAATTCTTGCTATTGCTAGATGAAATCTAGGATTTTTGAGCTAGGATTTTCGGAAAGGGCCATTAGAAAGAGAAGGAGTATGAAAAAGTGAGCTAGAATGGTGTTTAGATTGAAATTTAACTCTGCTGCACCGAACAGACGCCTCAAGTGAAGTGCCAAAATACAAAGAGACCGCTCGAGCGAACTTTCCATCGCTCGAGCAGTAAACGCATGGTCTAAGAAGTTTTGCAGAGCTACTAGTGAAAATATTGGGAACTTGAAATCTGCGCTCGAGGGAACTTTCCATCGCTCGAGCGATCTTCGCCTGTAAACACGCAAGATACTAGGAAGCTGCAAATGACTGCTCGAGTGGTCACCCAAAATTAGCTATTACAAAATGGCTTTGGTAGTGCTTGTATACTGACAAACACGTACCTAGAGATTCCTAGTGTTTTGTATCCACTACTTTGTTTTCTGATTTAAAAAGTATTGTTTTATGAATTGATATATAACTAAGGCATTGCATTGTTCTAAAAGAGATAGTATAATGTTTTGGTAAATGGCATGCATATGCATTCACCATATGACCTTATTAAGCTTCATATGTTGTGTTCAAGTATCTCTATTGAGCTTTAGCTTATCTTATATGGAAAACAACTTTCAGGTGTTGATGATATGCCTCCACCAAAGAAGTAGCTTGGAAGGACCTTGGAGCCGAGAGCTTATTTTTGTTCTTTTGCATAGATATTTGTTGTATAAGTCTTGGGCTTTATATGAATGGAGTTTAACTCGTTTTGTTGTCCTAAGTATCGATTTAGAAAGATGTAACCATTAAAGCATTAACTTATTTGTACTTTCTTTTGTTTCATGTAATTATTACATGTCAGATGCTATAGATTTAGGATTTAAGATTTATGAATATATACATACATATAACATTTTTTGTATGGTAAAACAGAATCAATGAAAGATTAATATTATGTAAGTTTTTGTTTTTCCATTGAATATCATGATATGAATTTTTGTTATTATTTTGGGGCATTACACCTATAGTTTTAATAATTATACTATTCTCTCGTACTTTTAAAATTATTATCAAGATTTCCCTTTCCATCATCTATCTGTTAGAATATTTAATAGAATGAGATCACGTCAGCAACTTTTGTTGTTAAAAAGTGAAAATTTCCCTTGATCATTTATTTCTTGCATTATTAAAAGGTAAATTGCATTGACCTTCCTTGAAATTTTACATAATTGCAAAGGCCTCCCTTATTTATTATTCTGATGGGCGGAGCTACATGGATCTTAGCCCACATTATCTTATTCTTCTCACTAAGCCTGTGTTTGGCAAGTGGGTTTGCAGGCTTTTTGGGCTATTTTAGCTACAAAAAATAAAATAGGCTATTTTAGCCATAACAAATAAAACATCATATCCAATCCATAATCATTACATTCTTCTCTCACAAAAAAACTCAAAAAAGCCAAAAAGCCCTTTCCAAACCAAGCTTTTAAGCCCAGACTAAAATAGCCAAAAAAGTCAAAAAACCAACCCACTTCCCAAACCAAGCCTAAATTAATACTCTTTCTACTGTGTATATCTTGTTTTTATCCATTTTATTCTTTCTTCTTCTTCTTCTTCTTTTTTTTTTTCATCTTCTTTCTTCAATTTTTTTCTTCTCCTCATTTCTCTCATTTTTCTTACTTTCTCTTAACCATCTATCTATTTCTCTTAAAATTAATTTCCCTTGTTTCTTTTTTTATTTTATTCTTTTTATTTCTTTCTATTTGTTCGCTTCCTTCTTTTATTCATGGTTGGTGCTACAACCAATAGTAGTGTTATAAACTTTTTTGTTTGCTCTACCCTTCTCTCCTTCCTTAATTTTCTTTATCATTTTTTTCTCCATCATTGTTAAGCCGTATATCATTTCACAATCTTATATTATTTTTAAATTTTAATTTTTATATTTGAGTCCTTAAATTTTTAATTGATATGTAATAAAAAAAATACCACTTAATATTCTTTAAGTTATTAACAAAGTTTAAAGATAATATATATATATATATAATCTTGTTACAACAAATAAAAATTAGTTAATAAGAAATGAAAGATCATTTATTTATTTATTTATTATTATTTTGAGAATATTAAACTATTCAAATAATTTTTCATTTATTACATCTAAAATTAAAATTAAACTTTATTTGGTAAATTATCCAAATAGTCCATGTAGTTTACACGATGTGTCAATTTGGTCCCTGTAATTTTAATTTGCTCGATTTTGTCGCTTAATTTAATGGATTATGTCATTTTAATCCAGTAAATAACGGTTGTTAAGTTAATTTAATGGAAGGTCAAACAATGTGTTAATTTGATTCATGTACTTTACACGATGTGTCAATTTGGTCATTGTAGTTTCAATTTTCTCGATTTTGACAGGAACTAAATTGACACATTGTGAAAAATACCATGACTAAATTGACACATTATTTGACTTTCTATTAAATTAACTTAACAACCGTTATTTATTAGACTAAAATGATACAATCCGTTAAATTAATGAGTAAAATCGAACAAATTAAAACTATAAGAACCAAATTGACATATCGTGCAAATTATAAAGACTATTTGCATAATTTTTCCAACTTTATTTGAACCAATCTTTATTTGGTTTTTCTAATTTTCATTATAATACTTTATCTTTGTTTCTTTCGTATAACCACGCATTAAAAGCCCCCCGCGCGCACACACAGAAAGTAGAATAACAACACATTAATAGCCAACAAATTGATGACCATCAAATCTTGTACTAAATTAAATATAATCTTTTATTTGAAAATTAAAAAGCAAAATATAAAATATGTCGATTTTTTTTTAAAAAAGATCACCAATGTATATTTTATATGCATAGAAATAATTAGTAATAAAAAATTTATGTCAAAAAATACCTATTTTGAGATATTAGATTTTGAATAAAAATTTGAAAATATATATATTTAATAAAATTATATTAAAAATACATATAGGTATTTGATTTTTTTTTATAATGAAAAATACCTATTTTGAGAAATTAGAGTTTGAATAAATATTTAAAAATACATATAGGCATGCGATTTTTTTTTATTTTTTTATTTTGTTTATTTTTTTTTTTTATGAATACCTATTTTGAGAAGTTAGAGATTGAATAAAAATTTAAAAATACATATAGGTATTTATTTTTTATTTTATTTTATTTTTTGTATTGAAAATAGCTATTTGGAGAAAATAAAGTTTTTATAAAATTTTGAAAATACCTATTTTTAATAAAAACCTTTATCGTAAAAATACATATAGCTATTTTGAATTTTCTTTACGAAAAATACTTAGTGAGAAATAATTAGTGACAAAAAATTGAGTTGGTAGAAATAGAAATATAGAGAATATAAGAGGAGTAAATTACACTTCTCCTGAGATTTCTGACGATTACACATCCAAGTAACGTCGTTTGTACACTTAATGGATTGGGAAATTAATTCAAAAAAAAAAAGAAGGGAAAATCGTGATAATAATTTCAAAATAAGAGAAATTAGTGTAACTATTGAAATTATAGGGGGAGATGCTTATAATTGTCAAAAACGTCAAGGAGGTAAGGGTAATTAACCATTCCCCCCCCCCCCCCCCCAAAAAAAAAAAAAAAAATAATGTCAACGGGCCTCTTCTTCACTGTGAAAGATCAGTTTCTTTGTTTCAACACCACCAACCCATTTCATGATTTTCTTCTCATCACCACCAGTTTTCCTGCAAAAATCCCACTTTGTTAGCGGCTTGTCTTCCCAGAGACAGAGACAGGGACAGAGAGAGGAGTGATGGTGGAGGAAACTGCTATAGATTCTATCTTGAAGCTGCTAATAAACAGTGAGGACAATTTGATTGCAAATGAGAGGCATCAAATCCTATCTCTTTACAATGAGCTAAGATTCCTAAGAGCCATTCTCAAGGATATGGAGGAGAAGCACTTTGAGGACGATGAATCGGAAAACCTGGCGATGCAAATTAGTTGTGTGGCCTACGATACAGAAGAAATCATCCGCTCTTTTGTTGCCAACGTTGCAAGGCAGAGGGACAGCAACAAAGGTAATAAAATTGGTTTCGTCTTTGATTTTCGTTTAAATCTCAGTGATATCATGGAACAGATTAATCCCATTGAGGTAAAAGTGATGCAGTTTTATGACAAGATGTATAAGATCCAAGTCCTACACGACAGAAATTCTTCCGATGGAGTCCCGTCAATGAGGAACAGAACCTCAATGATGAACAGAAACATGGAACAGGAAGAAATTATTGTGGGTTTTGACGACGAGGTAATGAGTATAAAAGAACAACTTGCTGGATGGAAGATGGAGCTAGACATCATATCAATTGTTGGGATGCCTGGACTCGGTAAGACAACTTTAGCAAGAAAAGTGTACAATGATCCTTATATTGCACACCACTTTCATATTCGTGCATGGACCAATGTTTCTCAAGTGCCGAGAAAAAGAGAAATGTTATTGGACATTTTACACTCTGTTACTGTCCTTAACGATAAAGAGGAAATCCAGAGCAATGAAAAGTTAGGCGAAAAGTTGTACAAGAAATTAAAGGGCAAGAAATATCTCATCGTCCTTGATGATATATGGGATATTGGTGCTTGGGTTGATCTTAAAATGTATTTACCAAATGACAACAATGGAAGTAGAGTTATGTTTACTAGTCGGCTCAAAGAGGTGGCTATGCATGCCTCACCTAATAGCCATCCTCATTGTCTGCGTTTTCTAACTGAAGAAGAAGGTTGGGAGTTATTACAATGGAAGGTGTTTCAGAAAGAATGTTGCCCTCCAAAACTGATTGAAATTGGGAAGCAAATAATGAAAAAGTGTGAAGGGCTTCCACTTGCGATTGTTGTAATAGCAGGGCTTCTTGCAAAGAACAAGAAGACCCAAGAGTGGTGGGAACAAGTTGCCCAAAGTGTAAGCTCATACATTGTTAGTGATCCAAACCAATACTTGGACACACTAGCATTAAGTTACGATCACTTGCCTCATCACTTGAAACCATGTTTTCTCTATTTAGGAGTATTTCCAGACGACCAAGAAATACCGGTGAACAAGTTAATCTGGTTATGGGTAGCTGAGGGGTTTATACAAAAAGATGGGCAGAGTAGTTTGGAGGAAGTAGCAGAGGATTACTTAATGGATCTAATTCAGAGAAGTCTGGTGATTGGTGCTCGAAAAAGGTTTGATGGTCGAATTAAATCATGCCGCATGCATGATCTTTTGCGTGATTTATGCTTGAAGAAAGGAAGGGAAATTAATTTCTTAGAGAGGATTTACAATTATAAAGATGCTTATCCTCCTTCAAGTAATTATAGAACAAATAACCAATGTCGCCTCTGCATCCATTCTGACTTCTTAGCAAAATTCATTCGGATTTCCTTATCTTATTCCCCAGCAATTGTTCAGTCATTCTTGTGCTTCAGCAATGATTCAGAGGACAAGTTGCTTTGTGTGCGTAAATTTGCTTCTAGGAACAACCCATTTGATGATGTGTGCTCATTTATTTACCAGACCTTCAAACTTCTTAGAGTGTTGGACTTATGGAGCGGCAATGCTTACTTTACAAGCAAACTGGCTCAACTTGTTAATTTGAGGTATTTGGCAATTATGTTGAATGGTTACTGTGAATTACCACCCTCAATATCCAATCTCTCCAACCTAGAGACACTCATTATTTTTACTTATTCCGAGGTTGAAAAATCTAGAAACCTCCTAGATGTTGATTTGTGATTATGTATCAATTTTAAGCAGAATATAAAAATCCCAATCAAACAATTAAGAGAAAGAGACACAAAGATTTTACGTGGAAAAACCACAATTGGACACCTTCCAATTGTGATCAAAAAACCACGGGCCACAGCCACCAGAACAATCCACTAAGAAGATATAAAGGAATTACACAGGTATCACTCTCAATTATCTAGCGAATCCACAACGCCTAATTGAACCAACCTCTATGTGCCTCTTCCAACCCCATCTTCACCACGGAATTGTCTTTCTGATGAGCCACTCCGGATTCCACCACCGAAGCTTCAGACCGAATTCTTCAGAATCCACAACTGAAGAACAACTCTTTCTTTTGTGTAACAAACAAAACCTTTGATGTAGCCTTTTCAGATCATGAGTTGAATACTCAATAAGACATCAAAGAAAAATAAAATATCCCCAGATATAAACCTTTAAGAACCAAAAAGAAGATCTGGAAGACTTCAATCAACTACTTAGTTTTGGGAGAAAACCAAGTATTTATAGAGAACCAAAAGTAATCCAAGATTGGGAAGAAATCAAACTCCTTGAGAAATCCGGATTCTGAGGCTCGCTCGAGCGAAGATTTCCTGGCTCGAGCGAGGAGAGTAATTTTCATGATTTCTACTAGTCCCTTGGCTCGAGCGACGGATCCTTGGCTCGAGCGACCAATCACTTTCTTCAGGTTTTTGTATGGACGCAATCCTTGGCTCGAGCGAGCATTCCTTGGCTCGAGCGAGAAAGTCTTAGCTCGAGCGAGCACTCCTTGGCTCGAGCGAGCAACGGCTGACATGCAATTTTGAATGCAAATTTGAATTTTGCTTCGGCCGCGAGCTGACCGGGCAGCTCGACCCCCGTAATAATCAGCGAAGTGGCAATCTTGAAAGCATTAACATCACAAACTTCTCTGCATGGCTTGATTTGGGTTTGGATTTGCATCTAATAAACTCATAGCCTCACTGAAATTAAAATGCGAACAAAATTACAACTCAAAGGAGTTTTGTCAAACGGGGTTGCCAACAATAAAAACCTAACAGAGGTTATTCTGCCACATAATTTTTGGACGATTCCGAAGTTAAGGCATCTTTATACTAAAGGAGCAGCATATTCTCTGCCTTTTCTTTCTGAAAAAGCAGCAATGTATGACAGCTGTCCCTCTGTATTAGAAAACCTGCGAACCATCGCAAACTTAAAACCTTATGGACCTGTTCAGGATTTATTGGCAAGGACTCCTCATCTTACGAAGGCTGGGATTTCGTGGACCTCTGATATCATATTCGGGGTGTTGGATGTTTCCTAATCTAGACTCTTTAAGACACCTTGAGACTTTAAAGCTACACAATACGTTCCGCATCCAGTCAACCAATCTCCAAGGGGTTAAGTTTCCTGCAAATCTTAAGAGGTTAACCTTGAGATATACAGGGATAGAGTGGAAGGAGATATCAATTCTTGGGATGTTGTTACCCAACCTTGAGCTTCTCAAATTAGAAAGTGATGCTTGCTGGGGACCGCAATGGGCAACAACTGATCAGGGGTTTCTTCGACTCAAATTCTTGAAACTGAAGAACCTCAAGGTTGAGCGATGGATCACCTGCTCTAGTCACTTTCCAGCCCTTCAACATTTATCGCTGGAATCGTGTGAAAATCTCGAGGAAATACCATCCAGTTTGGGGGATGTACTCACTCTAGAAATGATTGAGGTAGCCTTTTGTCATCCCTCTGCCGAGGAATCTGCCAAGAAAATTAAAGAAGAGCAAGAGAGCAATGGAAACAATGGGCTGAAAGTGCTGATTAGGAACACTTCAGTGACCTTTGAGTCAGTATAATTATACAACTTCTAAAGGTATGTTCTTTTTCATATTTATGTTTTATTTATTTTCTCTTATCTATCATAATCCTTTCTCATTTTGGATTCAACCCTACATTAAATAAAGGAGATCTATCTTATATATATGCCTGCTTTCTAGTATTGTCTGTATGTTGTGATTCATGATACATATTTTGCGATTTGATATTTTTGGAAGTAAATCTATACATATCATCAACATGTAACTTATGTTAAAATTTCTTTAGCAATTGTGAAGAAAGTAATTGAACTTATTTTATGTAAATGAATATTGTTATAAATTTTCATTAACTTAATAATCATACTTTATCTTTTATTTTGGTCTACCTTTTTGACAAATTTCTACTCGTCTAGTATTAAGTATGTTGTGCTATTGATTTATGCCAACTTACATATGTTGAAGCTTGAAGTTTTCAAACTATTTGAGAACTCAAAAGTTGTAAATTAAAGGGATAATTATATTGGAACTTTGCTATAGGTTTTATATGTAGTATTGATATGTGCATATCTTTAATTCAAGGAACCTTATTTTTCTAATTGTAAGGATTATGCATTGTTAGTGTTTTGTTCTTACATGATATTTGTTTGTTTGTTTGTTTGTTTCCATAACTATATTTATTTTTGTGTGAATTACACTTTACCCTCCTTGAGTTTCATGATTTTCTAACTTTAGCCCTTTAAAGTATTTTTCCCCCACTTTTACTCCTAACGTTTGTAGTTTTTCACAATTTACTCTCAAAACTAACTTCCATCCAATTTTGGACAAAAAATGCCACGTTAGTAGCCATGTGGGGCTACATGCAAAAATAGATAAATTATAGTTGGCCACCATGCCTTTCTTAGGACTTAGTCCCAAGGAGGTCATAGGTTCAATTCTTTTTAGGGGAGTTGAATTAAGGGAATGCAAGCACTTAGGTGCTTTGCCAAGGGTGGAGAGATTTTCTCCCATAAGTGCTAATCTAACAACTAACATTTGCCGATAAAAAAAAAAAAAAAAAAATAGTTTGCCTCCGTTGAGTTTCATAGTTTCCCACTTTGTCCTTTAAAATATATATTTTTTTCACTTTAACCCTTAATGTTTGTAATTTTTTTCTAATTTACTCCCAAAACTAGTTTTGGACATTTGTCGATTTTAAACCCAAACCCAAATTCTAATCCTCAACTTTTTCTTCTCTTCAAATTCCCCATAGAACTTCCATTGTCTTCCCTCTGCCCCAACTTCTCTACCACCTTTCTAGCTCCATCACCCCCCTTTTTCCCTTTCCTTCATTGTCTCACCCTATTCCACAACCATCGTTCGTATACACTCAGACACCTCTCTGTTTGGTTGAGTTTTAAGTATTTGTTTTCTAAAAAAAATTTAAAAATTAGTTTGGTGAAAAAAATGAAAAAATACTAATTATTTTCATATGATTTTTTCTTTTTAGCACAAATATTTTTTAAAATTTTAAAAATATATTTTTTGGTATTTAATTTTGTCAAACTTGTTTATGATTTAATATAAATAAAAAAAGTTCTCAAAACTCAACTAAATTTTAATATAAATTATTTTTATACAACACAGTTACCAAAGTGGCCTTTTTCCATGCAAAATTGGATGGTACTTTGTTTTGGGATTAAATTGAGAAAAATTACAAACATTAAGGCTAAAGTAGGAAGAAAAAATACTTTAAAGGCCAAAGTGGGAAAATTGTGAAACTTAAAGGGGAAAAATGTAATTTACCTATTTTTATGCCACATGTCTGTCCACATGGCGCCACGTGACATTTTCCATCGAAAATTGGATGAAAGTTTGTTTTGGGAGAAAATTGAGAAATATTTCAAATGTTAGGAAAACACTACTAGAAAAGTGACCTTTTGCTACTATATAATTGCGACCATTTGATTTCCCGTCGCAAATAACTAATTCATTCCCTTTTATTTATTTTTATTTTTTTTACCCTTTTACCCGTTTTCCTTATATTCGCCATAGTTCTAGAAAAATTCGAACACTGATCGTTCTGTCTCTCTCTCTCTCTCTCTCTCTCTCTCTCTCTCTCTCTCTCTCACGCATCGCAGACTTGTATAGCTCTGCTTTCTCGCTCGCTCTTTCACTTGCCATTGTCATCTGAGATATCCGGCAGTATGAATCTCTCTCTCTCTCTTCCTCTCTCCCAATTTCTATCTCTCTCAATGTCTGTCTCTGCGCCTATACATACATATTTACATGTATCTATGAAGTATGACTCAGATTGTGTAGTGTGAAGTTTAAATATTAGTCGGCAAAGATTGGGTTGATGTTGATATAAATGTGTTTCGATGAATTTGATTGAGGTTTTTGTGAATTGGATTTTGAAAATTGAATCTAATTGCTCAAGGTTGTGGAATTGTTTTAGATGGATTTGAGTTTGTCAATTTCTAATTTTTTTTTTTAATGTGAAATTAGTATTGTTCAATTGTTTTTTGTGTTAATCGAATTGTGCTATTCTGAGATCCATGTTCATGTAGAATCTGAAATTTGAGTTTTATATGTTTATACCTATGAAATATTCAGAAGATTCGAGTTATATTTGATTGATGGAGATGTTGAGTTTTATATGTATATACCTATGAAATATTCAGCTCTGCACAACCTTTTTATTTGTGGAACACTAAGAAAAGTCCTACACCAACACTAAGAAAAGTATGTGTCCAAGGAGAGGAGAGAGAAATAACCTTTGGTAGCCTAAGAAGTTTCAGTTTCTAAGCTGTTACTACCATAGAGGAGAGAGTATGTTTTATATTCTTTAATTTCTTCATTAAATGTTGATGACATCTATTCTATATGCAATTTGCCAGATGTATATATTTCCAGTGGCCTTTTAAATCTCTGCAAAATTTGTTAAATTTTGGAAAATGCTTCTAGTTGAATGCATTAGATATAATGTTACTCAAGTTAGTTTAAATTATTTCAAGCTCTCCAGTTTATTTGATGAGGTTTTGCTATTGGTCTTAAATGGTCATTTAATTCCACTTGGACCTGTAATTCCTGTGTTGATGTTTTCCAGTTGCTCCTGAGCCGCTAAAAATTGGAGTGTTTTATACTTTTCTATGGTTTTGTGGAGTTTTTGTGAGTTCTCTCTCTATGAAAAGGTTTTGACTTGTCTTTCTAGCATTATAATTCTGACTATAATGACTCCAATCTGCTGTTTTTGTATATATAGCCGTACATCTTGTTTCCTACATTGACCTACGCCTTTTGAATTTTGTTACAAAACTTGTACGACTTCAGCTTACTATTAAGAATGAAATATCACTTCAACATTTTATATCCCATGTTTATAATCTTGTAGCATATTCCCTGCAATATGAGCATAATATTATTTTCAAGCCTTTTCTACCTATCAACACAAAAAGAAAAAATGAACACGTGTACATTTATATAACACATTGCGGCTTGAAATAACACATTGCGGCTTCTGTAAAATAAATTCCTCATAGATTAACTAAACACGTGTACATTTATATAACACATTGCGGCTTGAAATAACACATTGCGGCTTGAAGCTACCAGCTGACATTTCAAGCCGCAATGTGTTATTTCATTAAAATGAACTTAAAGAATTTTACAGTATGTTTGGAATTTATTTTACTTGAAGCCAAAACTGGGTCGAGCAATAACACATTGCGGCAATGTGTTATAACACAAAAAGAAAAAATGAACATGTGTACATTTATATAACACATTGCGGCTTGAAATGTCAGCTGGTAGCTTCTCATAGATTAACTGCAGCAATGTCACAGGTATAAAATCTTACAGAAGCAGTTGAGAGAGAGAGAGAGAGAGAGAGATCTTAAAAGCATCTAGTGGGCAACAAATTATTTAGCTTACTCTAGTGGGATCACATGTGAATCCTTGTTCAGTGACATTAAAATCTTACAGAAGCAGTTGAGAGAGAGAGAGAGATCTTAAAAGCATCTAGTTGCCAAGTTCTAAGTACAAAAACTCCTTTAGGTGAACACGAAAGCATAGAATCCCATTGGGCTCATGAAATACACTTCTATTTATCATTAATGTGTGAAAATAAAGATCTCTGTTCTTTAATTCAGTAACACAGCTTTTAGATCCTAGATGCCTTTTCTACAGAAGCAGTTGAGAGAGAGAGAGAGAGATCTTAAAAGCATCTAGTGGGCAACAAATTATTTAGCTTACTCTAGTGGGATCACATGTGAATCCTTGTTCAGTGACATGTCAATCTCCCATGTCACAATTTTTAGCTTTTGGGAATTTCTTACAAACAGCATGTCTTCCTTCAGGAGCCTGCGTCGTAATTTCAAAATTTTCAAAAATGAAATAGAAACTATTAATAATTCTGTAGAACTTAAAATTGTCTGGAGAGAAAACAATTAAACATCAAAATCAATCACTGCTATGAGATTAAGGAAGATTATGTTGGATTCTGCTACACCCTTGCTCAGCAGCAAAAAAGTAGCTTTGATTGCAGAATCTCCTAATAATGAAGAATTTTTAGACACTGGATATGTATTATGAAAACATATTTGGAAGAATTACAGTATGTTTGGAATTTATTTTACTTGAAGCCAAAACTAGGTCGAGCAATAACACATTGCGGCTTGAAATGTCAGCTGGTAGCTTCTCATAGATTAACTGCAGCATTGTCACAGGTATAAAATCTTACAGAAGCAGCTGAGAGAGAGTGGCATACCTATTCTTTTTTAGTATCTGAAAGCTCTATATGCCATAAAATATAAGTACATATGTGTGTATGTGGATGTGGGTGTGTACATATGATATGTGTCAGGTTTATATACTGCAATGCTCTGTATGTATATACTGCAATGCTCTGTATAAATCAATTGGAGTTATGTCGAATTTGTAGATAACCAAGATATTTTGGATCTTATTGAGAAGGTATTGACTCTTTCAAACATATCCAATTTCTGCACTATTTGACTATAAGAGGCAATCCTAGGAGGATGATTATGTATGTCTGCATGCAGAGGGGGTATAATTGCTCTTCTTGATGAAGCCTGGTACGTGTTTTTCCCTACTTGCAATATCATGAACATATCAATAATTCATTTATTCAATATATATATATTTGTGTGTTGTATATTGATAAGTCAACATGCTTTGGATGACCTTCAAGGTCAAAGTTTGAACTTTGCATAGCCAGTGGTACCTACCAGCAAATTTTTTTTTTTTTTTTTTGGATTGGCAAAAGTTAGTGGTTAGTTGTTAGGTTAGCACATCGGGGGAGTTGAAACTCACACCCATACATGAAAAAACTCATGTCAGCCCTTATTATAATTTATATGTAATGAAAAAACTCATAACATTAAAACAAATATATGCATCATATATAGCTTAATTGCTTTCTTTGCAGTATGTTTCCCAAGTCGACCCATGAGACATTTGCACAAAAGATGTACTAGACATATAAAACTCACAAACGCTTTAGCAAGCCAAAACTTGCTCAAACAGACTTCACAATTAACCATTATGCTGGAGACGTAAGCAACCCTAAAAATTCCATATTCACTAGCCATTGATATGTTAAACTGATCATTTTCTTACCGTACAACTTTTGATCCAACAGGTTACTTACCAAGCTGATCAATTCTTAGACAAGAACAAGGATTATGTTGTAGCAGAACATCAAGCTCTATTAGATGCCTCTAAATGCACTTTTGTTGCAAATCTCTTCCCTCCGTTACTTGAGGAAACGTCAAAACAGTCCAAATTCTCATCCATTGGTACCCGCTTCAAGGTAACCCAAATTCCATAGGTTCCAGGAATTTTACGCAATTTTGGGAAATCTAAGACCTGATTGGCTTATACATCAACTTGAAAATACAGCAACAACTACAATCTTTAATGGAAACCCTGAGTACAACAGAACCACATTACATCAGATGTGTGAAACCCAATACAGTTTTGAAACCTGGAATCTTTGAGAACATCAATGTCTTAAATAAGTTAAGATGCGGGGTAAGTCACTTTCCAATTCAACCTCATCTAGCATTCACTCTACTAGCTATTTCAGAACTTGCTCCTATCGATAAAGTTCTTCCTGGCAATAATTGTGGCAGGGTGTACTAGAGGCAATTAGGATAAGCTGTGCCGGATATCCAACAAAAAGAACATTTGATGAGTTCCTTGACCGCTTTGGGATGTTAACTCCAAATGTTTTGGACGGGTATAAATTAGCTACTCATTGTGAACATATACAAATGTAAAGCTAATAGCTACATGCTTAATGCAATTTGACACTGCGATATCAAACATAACCATAGATTAATTGTCATCTTCAACAGCTCTCTGTGGCAATCAATAAATTACATTCATGCAGTAACAATTTTTAGTTCTTACTGCTTTCAACTCTGCAGATCTGATGAGAAATCAGCATGCATTGCTATCTGTGACAGGATGGGCTTAAAGGGTTATCAGGTACTAGATCAAAAAAGTTATAATGCAGATATGTAATGGCATCCTTGCCAATGAAATTCTTGAGATAACTTCTAGAAACTACTGGGGCCGTTTCTACCTAATACTCTATATTTCAGATTGGGAAAACAAAGGTGTTTCTTAGAGCTGGACAGATGGCTGAATTAGATGCTCGAAGAACTAAAGTTGTCGCTAATGCTACAAGGCACATCCAAAGGCAAATCTGAACACATCTCACCCGAAAAGAATTCATCACCCTAAAACGGGCTACAATTCATTTGCAGAAACTTTGGAGAGGTAAAACAACACTACTCATGAAAATCTAAAGGTTGGACCCTATAAACTAGAAACAAACTGATAATCTTCAAATTTCTTCAGTTGCAGTATTTTGTCTAATATTTTTTGCTTGTTCAAGAACCAGGTAGTTAAATATGTGTCAGTTTTATCAGTTTGTTCTTGGGTCTGACCCAACCAGCATTTAGTATGTCTATTGCCCTTTTCTTGACTTTTGTGTTATACTTGAAAACGAATTGAAAATAATTAAATTCTTTGTACCCTTTTCTTGACTTCAAATGTAATTGGAATGCTTGTGTATGTTACGAAATGATATCCTAGTTAATGGACCTAGTTTGGCTGTGGTAACCCCCAAAACTGTAATAATCCATGAAGTATGAATTATTCTTCCTAGATTTCAAGAATCCCTTGAATTAAAAAAATAACTAAAAAAGAGGATAATAGATGAGCAGAATTTTTTTAATGTGAACTCATAAAATGTTAAATTACTGGTGCATACAAATGAGATGAAGCGATAAATAGATACAAAATAGGTCAAGACTTTTGAGGGAAATTAGTGAAATTACCGATAAGATTACAGATGATATAGCTGACTACGGAGATTGTACTTTTTTGTTGTTATGGTTGTTGCAACTGAATTCTCCCCAACTTCCTCTGGAAGTATGTAGTCAGGGTCTTCAAGATTGTCTAGATCTTCCGGTAACTCAGTGTCAACCCAAGAAGACCAGTTCATTTCACTATCCATGTCCATATCCCACAACTCCTCTTTATTTCTTTGCTTGCCATAAAACTGCTCAGTGAGATTAGTTTTAGTAGCATCTGGTAGTTTAACAGTTCATAATCACTTCATAATATTCAAGCCATAATTATGGAAATTAAGATCTGTGAATGCATTCTTTATACAGCTAGACTTTCCTGTTGATCTTCTTTTCATTATTGTGGCAGCTGTTGAATTTTTACGGAATGTACTTGAAGGAAAGTATGATGCAATTATTGTTGATTCATCAGACCCTGTTGGTATGTTTGCAATTCAAACTTTCTACCTGTTTTCCTTTTTGCCTATTTATTTGCCTTTGTTATAGTGCTTTTTCAGAATGTTATTTAACAAATGCTTCATGATCTCAAACTATGCAAAGAAAAAAAAATTTGATTGACAATTGTCTTAGTTTTTCTTTTATATTTCTAGTCCTTGAAATTTAGGACCATATGTATTCACAATATGGAAGGTTATCTAAATTTTCTCTTGATTTTTCTGCTATTTGGAATATAAGCACATGATTATGCATATGAGTGGATGTTATATATTTCCGAACGCCATGACTTTAGCTGCACTACTAAAAAAAACACTTTTTGCGACCGCTATAAACCGTCGCAAATAATAAAAAACAGTCGCAAAAGACTTTTTGCGACGGCCCATGCGACGGCAAATGAGGGTCGCGAATATGGGGGTGGCAAATACTTTTTGCGACGGCAAAGCAACGGTCGCAAATTATTTGCGACCGCCTAAACTACTTATGGCGACCACTATTTTGCCGTCGCAAAAAACAAAAAAAAACACTAACATGATTTTTGGCGACCATCTTGTTACCGTCGCAAAAAAAAATAAAATAAAATAAAATAAAATAAATAAATAAAAATGTAGCGTTAAGCACTCTAGAAATAGCAATGACAAGAATTCAGACAGTATAGCATTATAATTTAATTGAATATTCCATTTGAGATTCAAAATTTGAGCCATATGTGAAAGTTATTACAACTTAAAACTTGGAAAAAGTTCTTTTATGAAAAAAAATACAATTCAGAACTGGCCAATCTTCTCATCAATGTTCTTGCTTGGGTGTTTCTCCACTCTATCGATGAACTGGCCAATCTTCTCATCAATTTTTTTTTAGGTTCCACATTGCAAAGATATGCTTCTGAAATATATGCTTTGCAAGATATGCTCCTGAAAAGAAACATTAAAATGATTAATTAATGCTCCTGAAAAGAATTTTTGGTTAGAACAATCAATTTATGCTCTAACCATACATTGATCAATTTATCTTTGCATATCTTTGCCCAAATCACCAAAATTTTGGCCTCTGTGTGAAGCCACCCTCATAATTTTTAAATCTATTACTATTTTGGATGATGCTCCGCTTACTCACCAGTCAAGAGCATGCACAAATTACACATGGCATCCCAGCAATAGACATGATATACACTGACTAGCAGTTACTGATCCCAATTGACTAATCACACTAGTTTGATTAGTCAATCTAACAGAAGATAACAAGAAAACTAGCATTGATTAATTTGGTGGCTAACCAGAAATCAATTCAACAATTACCCCATAAGGCCTTATTGAGATATACAATCAAGGATTCTATTACATACACGTACAGTACATGTTTTCCATCATGCCTAAAAGTCTATTCTTAACAATCCTGCTATTATATTGCTCCATAAAAGCCTACTTCAATATACTCATTAAATTAGGTAATAAGGCACTTTGAACTTGGCAAAAATCTCTTTCCAAAACAAATTCAGTAGCAGAACATTGTTGAATGATTTGATTCAGGCAACCTTTTAACATTTGGTCATTATGCATTTATCACAAATTACCTAGATGTAAGGAAAAATCGTAACAATACCTCTTGGGTGCCTTTATCAATCTGCTTTAGAATCTATGGCCCTTGACTTGTTATTCTTGTTGAAAACCTTATCCATGTTAGCTTCACCTGAACTTTAGATATAACTATTTTTCCTGTGATCCAGCAACATGTTTCATGTGTTTAGTTGTTTTGAGGGCAGCACAGAAGCAACAAATCTAATACGACATAATACATGGTCCATATGATAAATACATGCAGAAATATAAGGGAAAAGAGAAGTATTCCAAAGAGATAACTAAAAATTCGTTTGATCTTCATTCGTTAAGTAAATAAATCAAGTTAGAACACATTTTAAAACTCATTAAAATTTTTAAACCAAGTTTAAATAGTCCATTGCTTGTTCGACTCGGTTCGATGAGCCTAAAACTACCAAATTACTCAAGTTCGCCTTGACAAAACTTCATTTAAGATCGACTTCAAAGTCATCCCATGTTCCTAATTCCAGTATTCCAACATTTCAATCAAGCACTACACATGTAGGAATGAAACTAATTCGAATTTCCCACAGTTCTCTAGGTGACATGGATATTTTGATTTAATAAAATATTCACATGCAGATTAGTTTAAAACAGTGACAAGTCTTAGGCAACCACATACCATGAACCAAGGCTGATCCAGTGTCATTGGGCATCTCAAACTGAAGCTTTATATACCGCTGATTGCTTCTTGTAATTGAGTACTTTGGATGAGTAAACATAAAGACCTACACCAGTACAAAACAAGATGTAATTTTCAGGAACCAATATTTTAAGTTCACAAACCACAAATCTGAAAATCCCTATGAAATTGTTATCAAAGGAAAAATTCACAGGTTGGGAGGGTGAACTTCACTGTCATGTCAGGGACTTCCATGGCTTGTCCACATGTCGGTGGAATTGCTGCTCTGATCCACTCAGCTCATCCAACATCGACCCCGGCAGCTATTAATCTGTAATCATGACAGCAGTGGAAATCACAGACCATTCAGGAAGGCCAATAATGGATGGAGACAAACCTGCAGGAGTTTTTGCAACTGAAGCTGGACATGTAAACCCCAAGGTTTTCAAATCTAAGAGGAAGAAGAATGAGGAGGAGGTAGGGGTGAGAAAGGAGGACACCAACATAAAAAATTAGTACGACAAAAATTACACAGACCAAATTGATAGCACCGACAAATTACAAGTACCATTTGCCCTTTTTGGTTTTCTTTGGACTTGCCATTTAATTGCTTACAATCTTCTTCTTGTTGTCTCTCATTCATTGGATATGTAGGTGGGAAACACCAATCCATGTAGATACAGCCAGTGGTGGATTTGTGGCACCATTTATATACCCTGAACTTGAATGGGATTTTAGGCTGCCATTGGTGAAAAGCATCAATGTGAGTGGACACAAGTATGGGCTTGTTTATGCAGGAGTTGGTTGGGTTATTTGGAGGAGCAAAGAGGACTTACCTGAAGAACTCATCTTCCACATTAACTACCTTGGTGCTGATCAACCCACTTTCACCCTCAATTTCTCCAAAGGTACATATACATATATATGCATCAAAGTAATTCCATCAAATAAAAAAATTGGAAAAATTAATATAAATGGATAGCCTTAATATGTTTGTCGCACCTGCTGTGTGACAGTGAATAATTGCTTAAAAAAGCATTTAATTTAATTTAATTTTTTTTGTATATTTGAATTTGGTTGGATAATGCAGGATCAAGTCAGATTGTAGCTCAATACTATCAATTTTTACGCATGGGCATGGAGGTAAAACTTATCCTTGTTAAATTAATAACTTAGATGCATAAAAAAAATTAATATACAGTTCATATTCATTCTAAATATTATGAGACCAGACTCAAAATAAATGTGTGCGCCCGGCCACACATTGATTTTTCTATCTATCTTTCTGTGATTTTGTTCTAACTTATGTTTGTTACGAATAAAATATAATAATAAAATTACAGCTCTCTCAGCTGAAATTTTTAAATGAGTTAGTGATTAACAATTCAATACAGTTTACCATTAATCTTATATAGTTACATAGTGAATCTTTGTTAAGGTATCTCTATTTATATCAAATAAGTTTGATACAATGAATGTTATGTGATGTAGGGTTACAAGAAAGTCATAGCCAATTAACAATAAGAAAAGATTTCTCTATGGAAAATATATGTTCCTCAAATCCAAGCTTGCACCTGATCCAAGCTTGCACTGAGGCCTAAGTTTTGATCTGTTGCTTTTTATACCAATTCCAAATCTATCACTTCATAGTGAAACATTTCAATTCAACAAACCACAAACATCAAATTCAAGATGACAAAAGCAAAACCCTTTAGACTCCTTAATTTTCAGGAAAACTAATCAGCAAGGATGTTAAAAGATCCTACCCAATTCAGAATTCATGTTAAAAATCCAAATATATATGTGTGTGTGTGTGTATACAAGAACATCACATTCTGAAACAATACAGCAGCAACATCAATGAGAATGCATTTGATCTGAAAATGCACCATTGTGATTAGAAAATTTTACAAGAAGTAAATGAAAATAATAACTTTACAAGAAACCTTAAAATCATACAGTTAACTTTTCAGCTACAGCATACATAGAATCCCACTTGATAATATTGTCAAAAGTGCAGAAAGTGATGATACCTAGTAGCTGAGAAATTGTTTGCCGCTGGCGCAAAATAATTATCATTGTCAGTATCTTCCATGACATCAACAAGTGAGAAATCAGAATATAAAACCAGATCATATCCTTCAAGAGCATGGTAATCAAAATTCATTGCATAAGAAGATACAAAGATGGAACTGGAAAGAAAGCAAGTGATTGGCAGATGTCAGAAAATCATCACTTTGAAAGTAACACTACTAGAAAAGTGGCTTATTGCGACTAATGTTTTGCGACTGATTATTTAACGGTCGCAAAAAATAATATTTACAACAACACCCTGAGTCTTTTTTTTATTTATTTTGTGCCTCTGTTATACCTATGCCCTAATCCCCTTTTCACTTTCACTTTCACTTTCCCGACAATTCACAAACACATCTATCTCTCTCGCTCTCTCTCTCTCTCACTCTCTCTCTCTAAGATTGTGATGAGAAGCAGCAAACAACAACGCCGGAGCTACTAAGGTTTGATGATCAGAACCAGCAGAGATCATCTAATTTCGTCATCTTCACCGTCGCATCCAACTTCAGCCTCGTATTTTCCGCTTCTAGTAGCATCGATCATTGCTCCTTCGCTTCTGATGTTCACGATCACGACTCTTTCGTCTCCCAACTCACTCAGGTTCCTTTGAATTTGATTTGAATTTGATTTTCTCTGTGATTAAACATTTTCAAAGTTCCCTGTATGTTTCATAATCTTTGTGATGTTAATTGATTGTGATTTGAATTGTAAGGTTAGCCTTTGGAGAAGCAACAAGACCAGATCCAGAATATTTATGAATTTGATGTTGAGAACTCTGATGGTTGTGCTATGCTTTAGGTTATTCAAATTTTTGCTCTAAAGCACTTTGAACTACTACTATTAACAATTTAGTCCCTAAAAGTTATTAATAAATCTGCTATAGATAAGCTTGGATATGGTTAAACTACCTATGTATCATTATATCTTCCTCTTCTCACTGCTTCTTGACCCACACCTGTTTTATGTTGTATAATTTGACAGCACTGGTTAGTTTCTGTGAGTCCAAAACTCATATAAATCTTAGAGCGAATGATGCATAATATCGGGCATTAAACATCCAAATGGTTAAACATGACCAAACCATGTGAACCATTCTAGATTATAGCTGTAAAATAAGGGAGGAGCAGTAGTATACCAATCTCAATCTTCTTATAGCTGTAAAATAAGAAGTCACAATTTACGACAATGATACCAAATCTTGCATGCACCACATCTATAGGGAATATCTTTTGAAGAAAAATTTGTAGTCAAGCTTTAAACACAAAAATGGGTTAATTTTCTTATAGATGACATTTTCTACGGTGAAGTTAAAGTTTTTCAATTGATTACTTCTGAATTCTATTTCACTATTTAGTTGATGTGCTATTTGAGAGTGAGAGTTATTTTTTAATACACAAGTGGAAGCCACCCATCTAGAAAAAGCTAAGGAGCTCTACACAAAAGTATGATATATTGACTTTACTTAAGACTGATTCTTTGCTATTGCTACTGTAACTTGTGATCTTCCAATGCATGAAGATTGGAACTGCTTTTAATGGTTGGCTTTTGTGCATTAGCCTTTATCCAGATTTGGTACACTATTTTGAATAATTTCTTGTAAAGTTTTGGTGTAAAGAGATGTCAGTTGAAGTTCAACCTCTGGTTTACTTATGCTCATTTAGGTGCCCTTTGGAGGATCTCTCTAGTTTTTGCTTTATGTAATTTTGTTGAGGCATTTATATCCTGATAAAATCCCTTCTGATCTGTGATTGAATTCTATAATTTTTATTGTATCAGGTTCTGTTTGATCATAATGCTAATTTGAATTGCTTGTTGAGAAAGACCCGGCCTTGGAGAGACGATTCCAGCCTGTTAAGGTGCCTGAACCTACTGTTGATGAAACTATTCAGATTTTGAAAGGGCTTCGAGAACGATATGAGATTCACCACAAGCTCCGTTACACAGATGAGGCATTAGTTTCTGCAGCACAACTGTCATACCAGTACATTAGGTATGTGGTTTCACTAATAATTTTCTTATCAGTTTGTCTTTATTTTCCTTTTCCATAGTTTTGCAGAGAGTCACGGACTCTGGTACATACATGGAACTCTGTCTAGGAAAATGTAAATGAACCTAGTATTGTATATCAGGAGATGCATTTATAGCAATGCAGTTTTTCTTCTTATTCTTCTTTTTACTTTTTTCTTTTTGGATTGAGAAACGAAAGTTGAGAATTAGAATGGTGGACAATGAATAGTTTATAATAATGGTATTAGGATAGGAAATTTTGGAAATAGCACTCCTTATTGACAATATAGTGCACAGCAAAACTGGTACATATTGGATTCGTAATAGACGAATTGCACATTCCATATTATTCCAAGCAGCCTCTAGTAGACTAATAAAAAATGTATACTTTTTTATCTGAGGGGTGTCACTTCCTGGTACAACCTGTTCCAAAGAAAATAAAAACAAAAGCAATTGCACTGGGAGTAATGTCCGTTTTGGGTCAATTGGACTGCAACTGAAGTTAGGATGCAGGATCTCTTATAGCTAGCATTTGCTAACTGGAGAAAAAACCAAAGAAAGTTAATTTCCACAAACCTTCAAGACCCAAATAAATAAATAGAAACGAAAAACCAAAAGAGATGAAGAGCAGAGGACAAACCAGAACTCCACAAATTTGTTTTGTCAAGTACTAAGTTTTTAGTTTGTACATTAGAACCTAACCATAGATTTTGGTTGGGTATTTCCTGTCAAGTATGCTCCCCAGACATAGACCATATTGCCTTCTAATGCTTTCAATATTGCAGATTTGGGTTGGCAATAATGAGATTCAGCGGAAAGGTCAAATGCTGCAGAAAACTGGGTGGACATGCCATGCTGTTGGTTCATATAAGTATGATCTTACTTTGGTCTAATTCAAAGGCTATGACTGTTTTATCTTTGCAAAGTGGACCATACAACATGTAGTTTAGAAGATTACCATGGAATGGTGTTAGAGTTAAACATAGAAGTGGGACATATTATTCAAAAGAAGCCAAGGTGTCTGCGGTGTAGATGCCAGAATCTACTTTTATCTCATAACATGTTTAGTTGGATGGGCTTTGTTAGTCAGCAGGAGATTTACTTTGCAGAGTGTGTACCATGACTTAAGTGGCATCTTGATTTTATGAAAACTTTGTATTTTCTACAAGTTTGTTCATGTAAACACTTAATAATGTAAATGTTGATATGCTGCAATATCTTGGATTTGGTTTAAAACCTCGTTTACTTATTTTGCTAATTATTATCTTTGTTGTTTTAATGAATCACTTGTTCCTTCCAGGAAAAAGCCCATGACAGCTGCCATATTTTCTGCTGATGGCTCTATTCTGGCTGTTGCAGCCGAAACTGTAATTACATTGTGGGATCATGAGAAGAATGTTCTTGTGGCCGTAATTGGAGATAGTCAAGAGGTGATTCTCTAAATAAGCTCACTGTCATTGGTCTATGAATGCTCAAATACATAAACCTTTTAAGTATCATATACCTTATTCTTGTTTCTATTATTTAATCTTTGTATCATTCATAATTTCTATATGTCTCCTGCTAGTATCTGTGTTTTCATTTCTGTACTCCCTTGCAAGTTTTATGCCTTTCTGCTTTCCTTTCTGCAATACATGCCTATCATAATTGCTGATTTTTCACCTTGACATAGTTGCTGACATTGACATTCTAAACCATGTAAGAAAGATGTAAATTGGTGCACCAAGTGCTCATGCTTTGTTTTGGCAACCACTAAACTCTGCGTTCTTTGAGCTCATGCACTGGCTTGGCACCACAGCATAATTCCTAGTTTTGCATAGCAACCCTGAATATTTTAAAAGAAATATGTGGGTCCAACTCTGTGCGTTTCACACAATTAATTTTGTATCTTTTCGCAGGCAATTGTGAACCTGTCATTTGTTGGAAAGTCAGAGTATCTGGTGTCTTTAAGCCATGGTTCAAACCCACAAGTATCTGTTTGGAGTATGTCAAAGCTTTCCATAATGTGGTCATATAAGCTTCATGCAGAAGGTTTGGATAAATTCTTATCTTCTTAACAGTTTAATTTTGAAACTGATGAAAATTTTAAACTAGTTTCCAAATCTTCTTTGAGACACCCCGGGAAATGAGAGGAAAAAAAGAATAAGAAGAAAGTTTGGTGTGTACATCTTGATATTGTAACCTTGTTTGTGCGTCCCCTACATCAATCAGGCACTTCAGAGAATTGAAATTATGCTACTGATTGAAACCTTTACCTAGTGTTGGAATGATCAATCAATGTGTTATTTGTGGCTCATTCTCTATGTTACTAAGAGTTTTGGAAGAAAAAAATTAGTGGGTTAAAATCAGAACTATTAACTGACCATCAGTTATTCTGCAGATGGTTGTCAGCCAGTCATTTTCTTCTGTCTTTCACTTATGAAACATCTTTTACTTAGTTGCCTGCTTATTTGCCGCTCTTACCTTTTACATTTCACTTATATGCAGACTCTTGGATTCCACTACAAGTTGTTTGCATTGTAAGAAATGCATGTGATTGAAAGTGATAATGATTATGGGTCTTGATTAGTAGAACTCATTGTTTCAGACTTTGTGATTTTGCATATTGAGAGATTTAAGTTTAGACTCCTTTTTTTTCTTTTTTAACTCACTTGTATATTTATTTATTTGTGATTGTGACTAAACAATGCATGATGGGATCTGAGCCCTAGTATTCACTCCATAGTAGTCCCATGTTATTACTAATTCAGAACATCTTGGATTAAAGTTTAGGGATGTGTGCAATTAACGAACTTTTTAGCTTTTATATATATATGACTGATTAAGTGAACACACTTATTCAAATTAAAAGAGGTTAATAATTATGAAAATGTGGATTTGTTGAAGGAAACGAAAAGGGAATGAAAATTGAAAAAAAGAAGTTTATATTTCATTGGCTTTATCTGGCTTAGTCATTATACCTGTGCAACTGATTGACTCACATGAGAATCGTATACTTGTACCCTTCTTTTTTTGTTGTGCATTTGAAAATGTTTGAACTCTGCCAATTCCTAATACTCTAAATTGGTGTTTTATCAGGATATTGCAGGTACCTTGGCAACAGAAGAGGCGGAGGACTCAGCACAAGTAGCTAAACTACGTTCAGCTCTTGAGTCTCTTGATCACAAGAGAAGGAAGGTATATATTTTGGTTCAAGAAACAACATTTCTTGTGCTGTTTTGATTGCCCATATGTGTTGGAAAATTTACTTTTCTGAATAGTTGTCAATTGAAAAAAATTTAGGAGGACCACAATTGATTCAGCTTTCAAGATAGTTATGCTGCATTTTATTTATTTATTTATTTTTAAAACAAAATTTGTTATTCCTTAATTTTGGTGTTCTTGACTTGTTGATTTTTTGAGTTGAGCATTGACTATTTCACATAGCAACGTTCTTTGTTTGGGATGATCATTTTGCAGTCAGTCATCCTTGGTGACTTAACCTTAAGACATTTCTTGTTGTAGGATGATGTGTTGATTGCTGGATTTGGACGTAAGGGGCATGCTGTCGGGAGATATTCCTGGTGTCAGATTCAAGGTCGTGAAGGTATCTGGTGTCTCCCTTCTGGCTCTCTTCAAGGAGAAGAAAGAGAAGCCAAGGTCTTAGTTTTGTACACGGAGATTGTCTATTTCTGTCTTTTGGTAGTTTTGTTGGAAGTATTGGAATGATACTCTAGATTGTTTGAGCAGTATTGTGGTATCTTGTAATTGTGTTAGGTCTAAGAAAGATTTCATCTGAAATTCAGATTGTTGTGTTAGGGTTTATATGGCCTCTTGTGTTTTCCTAATTTTGACATGCTAATAATGGGTGTCTGAAAGAATTTTTTTCTATTTCTAGTTGTAATAATTTTCACATTTGGCTTCAATTTTGGGTGCTTAATGTTACATTTTTTTCTTTTTTTTTTGCGACGGTAACAAGATGGTCGCAAAAAAACATGTTAGCATTTTTTTTTATTTTTTGCGACGGCAAAATAGCGGTCGCCATAAGTAGTTTAGACGGTCGCAAATCATTTGCGACCGCTGTTTGCCGTCGCAAAAAGTATTTGCCACCCCCACATTCGCGACCCTCATTTGCCGTCGCATGGACCGTCGCAAAAGGTCTTTTGCGACTGTATTTTTATTATTTGCGACGGCTTGTGACGGTCGCAAAAACCACTTTTTTTAGTAGTGTAAGTAAAATTTGTTTCAATAGAAAGCATTTATCATTTGCATAAAACATTCTCCTGTGTTTGGTTATGACCTAAAACTGTAAGGTAGTGGCTGTGATAGTGGTGGTGTTGGTGGTAGGAGGCAATAGTGGGGCAACATCTGTAGGGATGGGGTGATGGCGGTGACAATGGTTGGTTTGAAAACGTTTTTCATCTTTAAAAAGTATCATTGTTTGTCCAAATAAATTTGTTTTCGGTCGATCACAGAAAACACTTTCCATTTACTATGGTCTTTTGCTGTACCAAATGCAAAAATAAATAAATAAATAAACAAAAACAAACTATAAAACAACTATACCTTTTCATCTCCAAATCCATGGTCTCCAAGAAAAGAAGCATTTATATTGGCATTTTGAATAACATGGGCTTAACAACAGCCCACCATACAATCTCTCTCTATCTCAAATTCTTGATCTCTGGTGCCAATGGAGTCACCTAAAGTCATATAAGTTTGTAGTCCAAAATGATTCTTGTACAAAAGCTGTGCTAAACTAGAAAGAACTATTTGACATTTGTTGCTATGCAGCTATTCCTATTTTGCTAACATAAGGAGAGAGACAGAGAGACAAGGTAAAGAAAAGGATCAAAGTAGAGACATTTGACTCCCAGAGTTGCTGGAATGATTTTCTTTCTCTGGTGCCTTTCTTTTGCAAGAAACCTCAGATGAAAGCCTGAGCCAGAAAGAGATTGAAATCAGACTACTTGAAATAGTAGCTGATAGATAGTATGAAACCAATTGAAACAACAATAGCATAATATTAACAAAGGTAAAGTAACATCTTCCAAAGCATTTCCTTCAACACATGACCTAGGAAAAATTAAACTTCACTAGTCATGTAAGGTAAAAACATTTATCAAACCTCATCAGCTCCACAAAAGTTTCAATATTAAGCAAAACAGGAAAGAAAAGGGGGAAAAAATGAATTAGTTTCAAACTCAAGTAGATTGGGATAAGGATATCCTCAGTTCCCTAGGAGGCACAAAAATGCTATCCAAGATAACATTAACATATTATGAAATGAAATATAAAGATCCCTCCAAGAGTCTCCTTTCAAGTACAAAAAATAGAAAACTTTTATATCAACTCTTGAAGATCCAAAATTGAAGAAAATAAAAAGCAATTATTGAAAGGCTACATGCATATGGACTAACAAAGGCATATTTCAGTTGAAAGTTCAACTCATATTTCACTTTTTCAATCATTATCTAGCAAAAGGGCAAAAAAATGGGATTAAAAACTACATAGAAGAAAAGCAAAGTACCCCAATTGCAGATCAACTACACAATTATGGACCGTATCTGGACTCGCAGCACCATGACTCAAAAGGGAATTATTCCTTTGCGCAGGAAAGTATTCTTGATAAGGCATCCCTGAATGTTCACACAATGGAAGGAAATTTCGAAGCTCCTGAACCTGCAATTCATATTAAGCAGAAAAACAGTAATGTCAGATATGAAATCTCATCCAAAAACACAGATACAAAATGAATAAATTAATTTATTAACAGGAGTTCAATTTGCCTGTCTGCGTAAAGTCTCGTTCTCCAGCATAGCCCGATGTTCCTAAAATGAAACCAAAGATATTACTGGTATCAATTTTATGTACAATTATCTGTAGTTTAACCCTTCTTTTTTCAAGTATTACATACTTATATAAATGTTCATAGTAATATTACATTGTTAGTTTGATGACAACTTGGACCACTGCAACAGAAATATCCAATAAATGCCAATTTAAAGTTCTATTATAAATTACCTCCAAAGCAAAGCCACAAGTTATATTATATGAAGTTCCATAGGTGCAAGTAACTTACTTGACACAAAATTCATAATCACAAATTGAGAATAAACATTTTAAGGTGCTGAAGTGCAAAGTGACATATATATATATATAATATAATCACAAATTGATATATAATTACAAATTGAGAATAAACATTAACAAAGTGACATATATATATAATATATAATCACAAAGTGATACATAATCACAAATTGAGAATAAACATTAACAAAGTGATATATATATATAATATATTGTAGGATACATCTCAGGTTTTTACCCTCAGCATCTTCTTTGCCTTCTCAATTTCAAGATGATCAGGATGACTTGCAACAAAAATAAATAAATAAATAAATAAATAAATAAAAATTAGAAAGCATTAAACAAATATAATTTCCAAAAACTACATCAAACAAAGTGAAATGATCAACGTAACATAGATAATCAACAGATCTAGAACCTAAATGTTCAGATTATACAGAGCTTAGAATTAGAAATCGAAACTCGAGTCTCATGTATCTAATTGAGATAATCAAATCATCAACCACAACAAGCAACGTAAATTATAGTTAAAATTCGAATCAAATTGTTTACCTGAATCGAAGCTTGAGTCCTAGCTGAAGCAATCGCAGTCGCAGCAGCGCTTATCGTATCTAGAGCGTTGTTGTTCACGCTTCTCATCTCTGTTTTTTTTTTTTTTCCTCTTTGCTCGATCAAACAATTAACCTAATTTCACTCGACAATTTTTTGCTTCATCGTCGATCAAATCTCGCAGAGGCTGCAACTTTCTCAAGAAAATTCAACTTGGAAAATCGAATTTCGAGTCGGAAAATGAAATTGAAGATCAGAGAAACAGAGCATGATGAAGAAAGTGAGAGATCGAGAGACAGAGATTCAAACCACGGAAGCTGCGACTATGGTGAGCAAGAGAGCGAGAGAGAGAGAGTTTGTGAATGTCGTGAGAGTGAAAGGGGCTAGGGCATTGGCATATAAAATAAATAAAAGAAATAGGAATAACAAATTGAGGAAGGAAAATCATGTTGCTTTGAAATAAATATATTTCAATTCATTTATTTTTTTGTGGTTGCAAATATTGATTTTTTGCGACCGTTAAATAGTCCGTCGCAAAAAATTAGACGCAAAAACCCACTTTTCTAGTAGTGCTGAGATTGAGGTAGGATTTTTCGCTTAGGTAGGATTTCTCAGTTAGCTGAGATCGAGGATCTTCGACCAAGTTTGATATATGGGAATGCAAATCGTTGACTTTCTTTTTTTTATTATTTCAAGCTAAACTAACACATTGAAGCGCATTAAATTTTCAAGTCAAGTTTGATATATGTTTTTGCAGATTTTATTGAGGGAATAGTTGATATGATCAAGCGGTTGATGTTGGGAGCCAAAGATTATGTTGCTCTTCTTTTTTTTTTTTCTTTTTTTTTAAACAAAGATTATGTTGCTCTGTTTTTGTTTTTGTTTTTGTTTTGTTTTGTTTTGGTTTTTTTTTTTTTAAGAATTGAATTTTTTAGTACAGTTTATTTAAGGATGGTTAATGGATAATGTCTGTTATAAATTTAATTAATTTGTTAATTTTGTTATTTTTCATTTACAAAAAATTATTTGGTGCTTGTAATTGATTTTTTTGTTGTAGCAATCCCATGTATGATTTTTTTTTTAATAAATAATTATTTGCGACGGTAAAACAATGGTCGCTAGAAGTGTTTTTTATTTTTTTATTTTTTTTGCGACGGCAAAATAGCTATCGCAAAAAGTAGTTTAGGCAGTCGCAAATAATTTGCGACCGTTGTTTTGCCGTCGCAAAAAGTATTTGCCACCCCCACATTTGCGTCCCCCATATGCGGTCGCATAGGCCGTCGCAAAAAGTCTTTTGCGACTGTATTTTTATTATTTGCGACGGCATGTGGCGGTCGCAAAAAGTGTTTTTTTTAGTAGTGAAAGTGGGGAAAAAAAATGCTATACCCTTAAACTTATAGGGTGGACAAAGTGTAATTTATCATTTATTTTTCTACCTATTTGTAAAGATGTTAAAAAATCTTATGATACATTATACAAGACAATACAATATACTATTGGGAAAAAAAGAATGAAAAAAAGAATGATTCGTATCAATAAACCAATCTGTATTTGGCCCATTCAAATAAATTACTCCACAAAATGTGAAAAATCTTAGTCCTGTGATATCATGATTATTAATTTTAGAAATCCAAAGCAAGCATGATCAATAATTGAAGAGATAAAAGATAGCAAACACAACTAGATGATTTTTACATGAAAAAATCACAGTTGGAATCCACCAATATGTGATAAAAAATCACGGGCCTTGGCCACAAGAACAATCCACTATAAAGAAAAGTAGCACTAGAGATTTCTTATAAATGCCAATCCAAGCTAACGAGTTTGTTTGAGACCTTTGATAGTAGCTCCATCTCTAACCTTGACTGGATATTTGCATCCATTACTGAATCCACAATAATAGTTTGAGTAGTGATACATAAATAGAAAATTTGTATAAAATATTTATACAAAATGATAGGGTATATTGTGATCCCTTCATTTAGGAATATTATGATCACTAATGAGTAATTATATACAAACAGAAAAATTCCAGTTGGTGGGAGAAGACATCAGTCCTTAGGATGTTATTACCCAACCTTGAGTTTCTCAAATTAAAAAGTAATGCTAGTTGGGAACCTCAATGGGCCAACAACTGATGGGGGTTTTTGTTGATTCAAATTCTTTAAAATGAAGTTCCTTGATGTTAAGCGTTGGATGTACAGACATAAAAACTAGTTATAGCTGTTAGTAACATCCGCTGCCACCACCATGATTTCCATAAGATCAAGGAATCCTGGTGCAAAAGTTAATCTGGTTATGGGTAACTGAGGAGGGATTTATACAAAAAATTGGGCAGAGAGCGTATACATGGATGTCGATTCCCGCGGACAAAATTTTCGTCAATGGCAAGTCAATGTATTTGTATGATAATTCTATTGGTTGGAGACCTGTGGGGTGTATCTTCTGTTTCGAATTCAAGCAATTCACCTCCAAGATATAACAAATTATAAATGACTAATAGAAAATGAGAGAAAATAAAGGAATTTGAAATATGCAATTCGTATTTCATGACCCTTTATTTATAGATAATCAAAGCAGCATGCATTCCTCCTATTATTTTGAATTTTAAAATGAAAAATCACCAAGGCGAATCGTGTCTTGTAAATTTAATTTATTTATTTTTTTAAATCGTTGTGTCGTATGTTCATGTCTATGGTACTTAGCTTGGTGTAACAACTTGTACTACCATTAGGAGTGTATGTTTTCTACATAATCCAGAATTTAGGTTAAAATCCTGATATGGCAGTTTAAATGTATTTCTTCCCAGATTTGTCCTGCAATTTCATTATGTTTTATCAATACCAATGTACAAAATTTGAAATGATCAAACCCTAGTTCATCTCTACCTAATTTGCTCTGTAAATTTGCAGAGCTACAACAATTGAGTACATTAAGAATGTTACTAAGTTGGGAGATACTCTGAGTTATTAGCAGAGGTTCTTCGCCTCAAACGCGACTACGTAACAGCCATCGAATGTGGGCGCACCTTGATGTGCCACTACTGTCCAGCATGCCCCAGAGCCAGAGCTGACTTTGGGAGCTAGAAAGCACTCTGATCCTGCATTCTTAACATACAAGACCCGCTTTGGAGGCCTCCAAGTCATGCATCAAAATCAATGCGTTGATTTTAAATCAATTCATGGAGGTTTGGTCATTAATATTGGTAATCTTCTCCAGGTTTGTTCGTTCCAAGTCATATTATTTGTTATCTGTCACCATTCCACAGAAATGCTATGTATCTAGAAAAATACTCGGAAAAAAAAAATAAAAATAAATTTATGGTGGTGTGTGCTGTGTAAGCACATAGCTTCCTGTTATTAGGTGGGCACATAGTTAACGTGATGTTTTAAGATAATTACTCCAATCAAAGAGTGTTTTGAGTATTTTTTTCTAGTTACGTAGCATTGCTGCATTTTTAAACTTTCCACTATTTTTATTTATTTATTTATTCAGAAAATATCAAATGGGCAAGACTAAAAAAGACAAAATTAGGTATGAGTATATCGTGAATGGGTAAGAGTAGTACTAATAGAAGATAAGTTGAGAGAGAATAGATTGAGAAGGTTTGGTCATATACAACGGAGACCAACAAAGATAATAGTGAAGAGATGAGATACATTGATGGTAGATGGAATGTTGGCAGAAGAGGTAGATCTAAATTGACGTGAGCAAGTGTAGTAAATAGAGATATAAATCTCCTTAACCTGACTAATCAAATGGCCATTGATAGAGTCGAGTAAAGAAGAATGATTCATGTAGCCGACCTCATTTGGTGGGACTTAGGGCTCGGTTTGGTTTGGTTTGGTTTTAGATAATATCAAATGACAAGTTTAGAAATGTGGGTCATGGAGTGCTCGCCAACGATGTTGGATCAAGAATTTATGTGGAGTCCTTTTTCAATGGTGTTTTTGTAACTCCAAAGCTCTATGGCCCAATCAAAGAATTGATAAGAGAAGAAAATCCTCCTCTGTAAGTGAATATATTGGCAAGTTTATGTCTAGGTTCCCTTGACGAGTCTGGGCTCGACCATTTCAAGCTATGAAGCTATTAAGAACCATAGAATTGATAACAGAAGAAAATCAGTGTCTTTCAAACTGTTTCCTTCAATTTGTAACTTGGGAAAATTATAATACAGTGGGACAAAGAAAAAAAACATGGAGGTGAAAGTCATTCTGTGATGAGGTGCAAGTGAAAAGCTGTAGGGATGGAAGTCTGACTTGTACTCTTTCCCCTTGTAATTTCCTGAATTATATATGTCATCATCCATCATTATCTTTTTCTTTTTTTTGTACTTGAGGGCATATTATGAGTAATTAGTACGAAAAATGAGTTCAACATGTAGAACCTTGGATCCATTTTATATGAGGTGGACGATTATGAAGTGGTTATCACAAAAAAGATGATGTGATAGTCCAGAACAGTGGAATAATTTCTCAAAAGATGGGTTGTTTAAGCATCAATGATTCACAGACTTCCATCAAACTACTTTACATGGTTACACCTTAAAATTGAACCATTGCCTTTTGCTTTCTACGGCATTTGAGGTTATAAGTTACTAATATTGGAATAGATAAATTGAAGTTTAAGAACAAGTTGCAGGTATACATAAGGACATATATAAGAAAGTTCCAAGATTGTTCTGAATTCTTATTATTATGAATTATAATGATTGTTCTTCTGTTACATTGTATTGAATCAGTGAAATTCCAACTTCCTTAGGGAAGAGAAAACAATTTACAAATACTACTTTTGTTTCTTCCATTTACAGGCAACTTCTAAAATCTCCACATTTGATGACTGGGACTCTTGATGGAAGATGTTATGTATGTACTCCTCGTACCCACCAGGACCATCCTCAGTTTCTATCAGACGTCTCTTCTTGACTTTTCATGGCTGCTTAGCGCACATGGAATCAATATCACCTGTCTATCTTCTTTCAATTTTGGTGTAGATGTTCTAAAATAATCAACTGCCCTCTCAAAAACTCTTTGAGCAGGTTGAATGCATTGCATCTGTTTGCAATTAGATTCATGAACACCATTCTTCAATAAATCAGCGGATGTCTTACACATCACTGTAACTTATCCACACCTTCACATGCTTCATTTGCTCCAAAAGCTTCTCAAAAAGATCTCTAGCTCTTTCACGATTATTGTTTGATTTGAAATCGATGTATGTGTTCCAAAGGTTCTCTGGCTTATCCAATGTGGGTTGAGCAATTGCAAGTTCAAAAATACATCTGGCCCAGTCAATTTCTTGCAAAGAAGTCTCCTTGCCCATGTACATCACCCATGAATGGTAGCTTTCAGGAGAAAACTCCATATACTTTCCGTAGAGTTTCAACAACGATTAATGTTACCTAGTTGCATCTCTATTGCAATGTACATCTCGAAAATCTTGCTTTTAGGAGCCTTTTCGATGGTGTTGCCAAGGATACAACGTGCCATTCAGATTCAATTAAAATATTTTGAACTGTGCAATCATTATCCAAATTTTGGAATAAGCTCAAGACACTACATATACACCTCTCTGGTCTGATCCATGTCTTGTTCACAGATCTCTTCGTATAAAGCATAATTAATATGCGCAGAAGTTAGTGGTTTGTTCAAATTTGACTTCTATGAGTTGTTTCCATGTTGGTTTGGGTTTGGGTTTTAGGTTAGCACTATAAATACACATCTGTAACTTCGTTATACAGAGTTTTCTTTTTAGGGGAATTTACTGATAAATTCCATACACAAAGTTCAAAATCCATCAAATTTCAAAACAAAACACTTGCGCCAATTAGTCTTATATATTTTTAATTATTAACAAAAAAAATCCTATCTTTTTTTTAAAAAAAAAAATTTAAAGATTCTGCTACATCCCACTACCGCCAACTTCCATCAAACGGTCATTAGAGACTCACCGGAATGTTTAACATCACCGAGAAGTCGCCTAGAATACTACCAGAAATTCGCCGGAGTATCATTGAAATATTTTGAACATCATCGGAAGTCGTCAGAATATCTAGAATGTTTGCTGGACGTCAAGAATATTGCCGGAGGCTCACTGGAATGTCTAGAAATATTGCTGGAAAAAAAAAGAAGAAGAATAAACTGAGAAATTAAAGTGAAAAAACATAGCAAAATGTGCTAAATATTGATAAACTGAAATAAGAAAAGAAAAAAAAACTGAAAAAAAGAAACTAAGAACAACAAGCAGCAACAATAGGAGAAAAAAAAAATTATTTTCAATTTTTATAGGGTTTAAACACATATTTTTCAATATTGATCAAACTGAACAGCAAGCTTTGAAACTGTAAAATATTACAGTTTCAAAATATGATTCTATTAAGTATCGTTATTAATCAAATTTAAAAACATGTTATAAAACTACAAAATTTTACAGTTCTAAAAAAAGTAATGAAACTGAAAAAATTTTATAGTTCTAAAGAATTATTTATTTCAGCACAAAAATAAATAAATAAATAAATAACAACTGAAACTGTAAAATTTTACAATTTTCACTGCCTATAATTAAAACTCGAAAACAACTTGTTCAGAATTTGAAAATTTTCTCCATTATAATAGGAAAATAAAAGTGTATAGAATAAAAAAAGAAAAAGAAAAAGGATTAAAACTGAGAGATCGAAGAAAAGAAACAAATATAGAGAGATGCTTGTATTTTGATAATTATTTTTTGGTTTAGATCTAGCCGGATCCAACGCAGATCTACTCAAATTTGATGTAGATCTAAGTAGATCTACCCATCTTCTTCGTCAGAAACTCATCTCTTTCGTCATCGGTGAGCACGAAGTAAGGAGTTTGTGCTCGGTGGTTGCCCGCGAACCCCAATCAATGGTGGTCGCCAGTCGCCGGTGACGGTAGATTAGAAAGAGAAAGAAAAGAAGAAAGGCGACTGTAGATTAGAAAAAGAAAGAAAAAAAAAGGAAGACGACTATGGATTAGAAAGAGAAAGAATATAAGGAAGGCGTAGTCGTGGTCATCTTCGTCGTCACCGATATTAGAGAAAAAGAGATAAAGAGAAGAAGTAAGGTGTAGGGAAAGATATGGGTATAGGACTTTTGGATCTATCTAAAAGGTTTTGGGATTAAATAGAATACACACTTTTCAAAAAGACTTGTAGGTAATTTGCCTTTTTTTTTTTTTTTTTGTAATGATCTTGGTAAAAGATACATAATAGTGATAAAGTTTGTGAGATTAAGTGTGAGATACTCTTATAACTCCTTTCATATTGATTTTAGTGAAACCATACTGACTCCACGGACATAGCCCATGATTTAGGTGAACCACACAAACTTTTTATGTTATTTTGTGAGTTTGATCTTCTATTTCTCCATTGTAAAATTATGTGTAATTGTTTGCTCAGGTCCTAGTGTTTGATAAAATTCATATATACTGTAGACATCCCTTTTTAACCGGTCCTAAGACTTTGGCGCTTTCTTTTGATTACCCGATGATGAAAATAAGATTGTGTTTCTCACATAATTCTCAATGAAAAAATGGAATCTGTGCTTCATTTTCAAACTTAAGCCTGTTTTGACCAAGTGTTCAAGTCCCTTTCAAAACTCTATTTTGAAACTTTCCTTCCGCACTTCGTTCTGAATATTTTCGTAATGTTTCAAGGCTCGTTTTTAAAACTTCAAAATGCAACTTTTTCTGAGAAAATTGAACAAAGAATAGTGTGGAAATAGGAGGAAAGGACGAGAATTATGCTAAAAACCCCTATTTTCCCTAAAAACGAAGAAGAAAATTTTTTCTGTGAATAGTGGCCAGCCAGCATGAATAGTAGCTGGCTAGCCAATAGTGTCGATGACTAGTGGCTGGCCGGACAGAAAAGTGGCCAGCCAGTTAGAAAAGTGATTGGTCAACAGGAAAAGTGGTCGGCCAACCACCATTTTGGCTGGCTAACCCATCTTTTGGCAGGCCAGCTGGAATAGTGGCCAGCCGGTAGGAAAAGTGGCCGGCCGGCTACTTTTTCAAAAGCAGGGCAGTTTTCGATAGAATTCTTGACTGAAAGCGTGTGGGTCTTGTTCATTCCAGTTGTTTCTTGATTCATTCATGCACAAAATGTATTCTAGGACCCCTCCATGATCCTTCTTTGGTCTCAATTGTCAAAAGATCTTTTGTTTCTTGCCCAAGAGGTTGCATTCATTCAACCACCATATCTCCCTCCATCATTCATGTCTCCTCCCATGGTCTTCCACCTTTTTGACTTAGCAATCCTCTCTGATTGCTTACTAGAAAGATAGATGATCGGAATGAAGAGAAGAGAATTGAATTGATATATATATATAGAGAGAGAAGGAAAGCTTTGTGACGCCCCAAATCTATAATATTGGTTATAGTCAAGGGAAAGTCACTAATGAGTCCTATGGTCAACAACCAAGTAAGATCCCAGATCGTCGAAGGAGTCAAATTAGTCTCCCTTCTAAGTCCAGTTTTCTTAAGTAGCACACTACCTTTTTGACAGATCTTAAGAGGTATTGACACAAGGTCTCATAAGTAACGTTAGGAGTTATATAAGTGTTAGAATATAAGTGCATAATAACCGTGAATATCTTTAATTACAAAAACTCGTTCCATTACATTACATCCCAAAAGAAAATTTAAATTTTCATATGAGCCTTACAAAATATCAAAAGGGAAATTTCTAACTTTTCTAAGATAGCCAAATATCTTCGAAGGTTTCTGGCTCGTCATCTCCAGCTATAAGCTCCTCATCGGCACCTTGGAATGATACTGCCGTAAGCTTTGAATGCCCAGTAAATGCACACACACCCCGTCCATTTTTTCCCAATCCAATAAACAATCACAAATATGACAACAAGTAATGAAGCATGATATTCAACTAAACAAGCAAAGGGTTACAAAGTTAGATGTTAGTAACTTAGAAATCTCCCAAAGAGACTTCGTCCTCCCAATCACAAGAATCGGACGCGGATTATTCGGTATGTCTCCTCTTTTGCTGCTTTGTTACAGACCTTACCTCGAATGCCTACCAATGGTTATGTACCGCGTAGCACTAGCCTCAGGGTCTCAAAAGAGACGGTAAAATAGGGCCTTGCCCATTCCCTCCGTACACCAAACCACCCAGGGTCCGAATACAACTGCTCCGTTCAAAGGTTCCGAACAACTACTTGCGCAAGACTGTAACTTTCAACAGGGAACACGCCCCGCCAAATAATTCAATTGGGTGATAAATTTATCTCATAATAATACTTCATGTGATCGAGACCCCATTAGCCACCCCATTAAGTTTCCGTTTAGATTAATGTTTAAGTTAGTTAGTACAAGCAAGTAACAAGAATAAACTTGCATAAGTGTAAGCATCATTGAAGGGCTAAAATATAAGATATACAACCATGGCAAGTCTGATATCATATTAACACACATTCATATATATTAACAAGCATATTCATGAACACAATAGCATGAAATACCAATGCCAAACAGAAATTTCAGATTTAGTACCCGTTAAAGATTAAAATCGAAAGGGTTGTTTCAGATTTTTCCCAAACTCGGCCTTCCTATGGTTTGAAAAGAATTTAATCTAGTTTCCATAACATATTTCGGAAATGGGATAGCTTTTCTAGATTTTTAGTTATTTAAGAGACACTCCAGCTCTGTCCAGATTCGTCGACCGCTACGAAAATCAGATTTTCTTACAAACTGCTCACTCTTTTTCAATGAAACCAATTTTCCTTGAAAACTAACTTCTTAAGGAAGATTTTGGCATAAAAATGAGGTCCAGAAGATTTTTCTATGTTTTTCTAGAATTTTTAAAAGTTGGCTCTAAAAACAGATTTTTAATAAACAATACTCAAAACAAGAAGATTTGTGAGGAAAGAGATCCACTAAGGGAAATTTTTCATTTCTTTTGTGTGATGAAAATAGGCTAAATAATATATTAAACTCAGAAATTTATCTTGAAGGTGTGCCTTTGGAAAGTTTGAGAGATCGATATGAAAAAGATAGTTTTGTACCGAATAAGGAGAACTACAAGAAGAGTAGAATCATGGCTCAACTCTTTTCATTTTTAACACAAGAAAATCATTAAAACACATATGAAAACATGTTTAGAACCCTTAAGAGCATGTATTTGAAAAAGGAGAATAAAAGAGAGGGTTGTGTTGTGGCTTACTTGCTAGGCTAGGCCAGGCCAAGTTGAACAAGATTGCTCTCCTCTTTGTAGACACCCCATTTTTTACTGCCTTTAAGACTTGGGCACCACTGATGGATTATTTGGTGATGAAAGTTATGCAGTGCAAAGGTTCGAGTTGTTCGGTAAGAGAGCTTCAAATCCCAACCTTATACCCTTTTGTGGACCAAAGCTATTTTTGAATGATTTTTAGACCTTAAAACCCTCTCTTTCAAAATATTTTTGAAATAAAGTTCCCACAATGTTCCGAGGCTTGCATTTCATTAAATGTTGCGCTTTTCGGTAAACCGAGCAAGAACGGAGTGGAAATGAATGAAAGAGAGGTGAAATCTTTGAAAAATCTTCCAAAACACCTTGTTTAGGGGTTTGGAGTTGAAGAAAAGAGGAGAGGAGAGAAGAAACCAAGTTGAGGAGAAGTTGGGCATCAATTCGGTTAGGACCAAAACTAAACAGCTTCACCAAAATAGGCATAACTTTTTGCACAGTTGGAGTTTTGATGTGAAGATGCCACCATTGGAAAGCTTACTTCCGGGGCTTCAATTTGGATACAAGAATGACTTGAAAATGCATCCAGATGAAGGAGTTATGTTCATTTGAAGTTTGATATGTGGAGTAGATTTTTGCTGTTGGCCAGTTGGAGTGGTCGGCCGGCCAGTTGAGGTAGCCTACCGACCACTTGAAGTAGCCTACTGGCCACTAAGGTCCCAAATTCAGATATTTTGCAGATCTTTTCTCCTCCAGCTATTTCCAGGTTGTGCCACCTGTCTCTATTAAGATATTTCAACCAAATGCTCTCTTTTTGCTATATATGAAGGTCATATCTCATATATTCAAGGGTTAGAACATTTTTGAAGGGTTGGCAATTTTGGGAGCCTTTCTCTCTAAAAAATCCTCTCTCTAGAAGATTTGTGAGCAAATTCTTCCCTCTCTCTAGAATTCTCTCTCTCCTCTTGTTTATGCTTGAAAGTGGGAATTCTCTACACATTTGCATACAAGCCCTTAACCAAATTGAACCACCTTGGAGTTGAGGCCTCATGGGACTTATTTTGGGCTGTTGAAGGGTCATTTGAGCCAAGAAAGTGGCTGTTTTGCTGCTGTGCATCAAGAGCTATAACTCTCCCCTTTTGTACTTGTTTTGCACACTTGCTTCACCATCCTTTTTCCATTGTTTTGGACTATTTTGATGCTGGTTTTAACTTCAAAAAACTTTGTTTTTAAGGTTCTAAAATGTTGGTTTGAGCCTTGCATGGTTAGGGGGTGGTTACCTCCCTTTGCTCTTTGGCTTGCAAAGCCTTTAGAGCCTTCTTTTAAAGGCTTTTGAGTCTATCTCTTTTGGCCTTAAAACCACTGAATTCCAGAGGAGTTTCAATAGCGGAAAACTTGTTTTGAGGCCCCAAATAGGAGGGGGTGGCTTCCCTTCCTTGTCTCGCCATGCTATGCCTAGTTAGCCTTGCAAAGTAGCATCTTTTTATGGCTTGTCTTAGCTTAGTTTGAGCATGTTTTGGGCTTTATTTTAACATGTTTAAACTCTATTTTTGGCTAGTTTGGCCACTCATTGCTTGCATCTTACACTTGTAGTGTAATCTTGCTTACTAGCTTAACATGCCTAATGAGTTAGCCCATCTTTCTACTCTTTTGTAGCTTAGTTCAAGCATGTTTTTGGTGTCATTTTGGCATGCTTTAACTCTGATTTTGGTTGGTTGTGTCACCTTTCGATTGGTTTTTGTACTTGTAGTGTAATCATGCTCACTAGCTTTATATACTTGATGTTTTGGCCTTTCATTCTAACTTGTCTTGGCTATGCTCCAGCATGATTTTGGCCTTGATTTAGCATGCTTAAACTCTGTTTGGAATGATCTTAGCCCTTGGAGGCTTGCCTTGTATGGCCATAGTGTAATGGCCTTTACTAGCCTTGTGTTTTACGGCCCCTAGCATGCTTTGCTTGTGATGTTTGCATGACATAGCATCCTTTAGCATGTAATTTCAGAGCATATACCTCTGTCACACTCTCACACATATCACTTGTTAAGTGCTTTTGAGAGTTGAGCATTATGCCTTACTTGCGAGCCAATGAATGAGCATGTATTTCTTGCTTTTTGTGCTTAAGTTTCAGTATGATTTAGCCACTATTTTGGCATGTTTTAGCTCTGTCCACAGCTAGTTTCGTTGTCTGAGCCTTGTATGGCATGCCTCTAGTGTTGTATCCTTCACTAGTCTCAATACCTTTGGCCTTTAACATGTCTTGCATGATTTAGTGTCTTTTGCATGTCATTTCAGTGCTGAAATATATGCTATTGCACTCCATTAATTTACTCTTTCATGTGCTTTGAAAGTGGTCTTAAGCCCCTTGTTGGCTTGAGTATGGAATTGAGGCTTCCATGCCTAATGGTTTTAGCCTTCTCTTGAGGGTTTCTACTAACCAAAAACACGAGGCTTCTTTCATGCTCAAGGTGCTTGTGGCTGAGGCCATCTTTCTCATTAGAGGACTTTCACATTTGGACAAACCGGTTAATGAATGACTCGGTAATTTTAAAATATGTAAACAAGAAATGAATCAAGTAAAACATGACAAAGATAAACATGTTTTGTATGCATTGCATTGTATTCAATCAGACGTTATATTGAACACAAGGTAGATTGGTCCATTTCATACTCAAAGTGATGAAATGAGCCAATCTCCTTAGTCTCCATTGCCTTTGATTATCCATGACAAGGTAGTGGTCTTGAGTCTTGTTTTGTGCATTTATTGAAAGTGTACAAGCTTGGTTCTTTGGCCATCATGCATTGAGATGCTTCGTTGGTGGCTTGAGAGCCGAGTACTACACTCCCTTGAGCTTGAGAAATGATAAGGAGGATAGTTGTACACACATTTCCTTGCAAATACATTGCTGTGCCTCTGTTGTTCTCTGTTGCAGCAAAAGTGGAACTCTGGAAGGAGAAGCGGCCGGTCGGCCACGTGCACCAGCAGACTGACTACTTGCACTAGCCGACCGGCTAGTTGAGGTAGCCTACCAACCAGTTGAGGTGGCCGGCCGGCCACTAGCCCATTTTGGTGCAAAAATGTTCTTATTTTGAGGCAAAGGCAGTCTGAAGTTGGTACAATGTTCGGAAAATAGAGGCGAGTGCAAACAGAGGCAACTCACGACAAGGTAATGGAATTCCGAGATGACGCCAACCGAGCATGCATGTCTCCCTCGCCCGCGAGGACACTTTATCGCTTTATTAATTAGTTGTAGCTAATTAATACTTGTGTTGTAATTAATCATTCAATTTGTTTTGTTATATTCTAATTAGCTAGAATAGTTAATTAGTTGGTTTGTAATAATTAGCTTAGCTTAGTGTAGCTTAGCTTATTTATTCGGACCCTCATTCGAGAGAGCTCCATGTTGTAATAAGGGTGCATGTGTGTGTGCATGTCTTTCAACCCCACGTCTTTCTCTCTTTTATTTCTCCGCTTTTGGTGGTTAGATTAGAGCATACTTCGATTAGCATACCTTATGCTTACATGCGTGCATCATTCATTTGTCTTGCATGCACCAGGCTCAGCGCATCATACAAACTGCATTGTATTTCAATACATATTTGAATACGTGTTTCAAAGCATGTTATCGAATTGTTGCATTTGATATGCTATCTTAGATAGCCGAGCCTATTTAGTTGCATTTTGCATGTGTTGCATTAGGTATTGTTAACATAGCTAGGGTCATGCATTGATTTCTAATTAGCTTCTGTTTTGGCTCAGAGTATACTGTAAGTGTTTACGCTTTAGCATATTGCATGAGTGTGAATATTGCCATGCTAGCATGTTTGCCATGAGGCTATTTGCTTACATGCTAAATTGCACGAATGCCTGTGGATGAAGGCTTTATTACTTGAATTGGGACAATTCATCAAATGTGAGTTTTAAGCCCACTTTGTGAAGTGGCAAATCATGTTGTTTTAAGCCCACTTGAGGGTGGCAAATCCGCGCTTTAGCCCACCGTGAGGGTGGCATTTTCAAACCATTTTCTAACAAACAAACATGAATTGTTTTGTTCCAATTCTCGCGATCTAGTCTATACTTGTATACTGTGTGCATCGCGTAGTAATATTAGATTAATAACTGGAATAAGAACACGTGTTTATAAAACAACATATCATGCTTAGCAGAGGCCAATCCTATGATCGGGCGAGCGGGGGTGCTCATTTCAAGACTTTCCCCTCTCGTACCCAAGTTCCCGAGCCGAGGCAACTTTGGTGATGACAGACACGTGGCCTTAGGCACGAGTCAGGGTTTCCTAAATTTTCTAAAAATAAAACATTTAGGTGGCGACTCTGTAATCTGGCAAAGCAGTCCAATTTGGTATAATTTGATTTAAAATCTGATTTTTCAAAATGATTTGCCAGATTGGACTCTTTGGTGATTTATCAGTCTTACATTGCACTTTGTGAGATTAGATTCAGAACCGTGGCAGGAGTCCGAATTATAGAAGCTAAGAACCCAATTCGCGCCCTCTCCAAAAGGGGGGTGCGCGGAGGAAGTTCGGGCGGTCTACACTCTTCCTTCCTCTCTCTTTCAAGACTTTGCTCTTGCTCTCCTTTCCCTCCTCTAAGCCGAATGTAGGTGTGTGTGTGTGTTGTTTGTGTATGCTATGCTAAGAGGGTGGTTGTATATATAGGCAAATATGGTGTGAAAAGACACAAAGGCCCATTAGATGGAATTGGATTGAGAAGTTTGGATTTACTTGGAGTCTAAAGGAATAGGGAGTGATTAGGGGACTTAATTATGTGATTAGACAAGATTTAGTTAGCCTCTAGTTGGAATGGAACTAGGTTGGGAACACAATCCCTTGATTTAGGGGTACTTGGTACTTTTGCTTCTAGAATGCCATGATTACAAACCTTGAAAATTGATACCTCACACTCCCCTAGGTTGGCCGGCCGGGGGGAAGGGAAATGGAGAATATTCTATTCAATATATGTGTACTATGGAGATATTCTCAATATATATATAGATGCACAAATTGATTTGGTGGTACTATAGTATAAAAGTACATGTACTAGTTTGGGGCAAATCTTGAAATTAATAAAAGAAGTGAGGGTTTGGAATTAAACTCATGTATTGGAACCTTATTTATGTAGAATTAAATTAAATTAGGCTAAGGAACCTAATTCGGCTAGGATATTCTTGTTCCGATAAAAATTAAAAATGCTAATCGGCAAGATTCGAAATAATTTAAGAAACTAAGGGGCTTTAAGGAAATAATTCAAATGTAAGGGTTTTTAAAGAAAATATATTTTTCAGGGGCTCACAACCTATCCCCCTTAAAAAAATTTCGTCCCCTGAAATTCAACTATATACTGCCTTCGAAAAGTTTGGGGTAGTTTGCCTTCACCCAATCCTGGTGTTCCCAAGTAGATTCCTCAATTCCCCAATGACGCCAAAGCACTTTTACTAAGTGAACCGTCTTGCCTCTAAGGTTCTTCTCTTGACTATCTTGTATCGCTACTGGTCCTTCTTCAAAGGTAACATCTTTGTCAAGACTGATTTCTTCCTAATTGAGGACATGTGACGGGTCGGCGATATATTTCCTCAACATAGATACATGGAAGACGTTGTGTATCTCTGCTAACTGCAGGAGGTAGAGCTAGTCTGTATGCCACTTCGCCCACCCTTTCCAATATCTCAAAAGGCCCAATATATCGTGGTGATAACTTCCCATTTCTTCCAAACCATACAATTCCATGCCTAGGTTGCACCTTTAGGAACACATGGTCGCGTACTTCAAACATCAATGGCCTTCTCTCCTATCTGCATAATTCTTTTGATGGTCTTGAGCAGTCTTTAACAGTTGTCGGATCAATTTGACCTTTTCAGTGGTCTCTATGACAAGTTCGGGTCCTATTAGACTCACCTCACCTTTTTTCGTCCAACAAATTGGCGATCTACAAGGTCGCCCATATAATGCTTCAAAGAGCGCCATACCAATGGTAGCTTGAAAGTTGTTGTTACAGGCAAATTCAATTAGGGATAGGTGCCGTTCCTAACTTCCCTGAAAATCCATTACATAGGCTCACAACATATCTTCGAGTGTTTAGATGGTGCGTTTTGACTGCCCATCTGTCTGTGGATGAAATGCGGTACTAAAACATAACTCAGTACCTAGGGCTTCTTGTAGACTTCTCCAAAAACGAGAAGTGAACCGTGGATCACGATCTGACACAATAGATACTGGAATTCCATGTAGTTGAATGATTTCCCCAATGTAGAGCCTGCACATAGACTCTAAAGTGTCGATTATCTTATAGGGTAAGAAATGTGCTGACTTAGTGAGGCGATCCACTATTACCCATATAGCATCGTGCCCTCTGGGTGTCTTGGGCAGCCCTGTCACAAAGTCTATTGTCACATACTCCCACTTCCATTTGGCTATTCGTAGGGGTTGCAACATTCCTCCTGGTTTTTGATGTTTCGCCTTCACCTGTTGGCATGTTAGACATTTTGTTACAAATTTAGCCACATCCTTCTTCATTCCACTCCACCAATACTGCCTCTTCAAACCTTGGTACATTTTAGTCCCCCCCTTGATGTACCGCAAATACAGAGTGATGACATTCCTTAAGTACCTTTTCTCTAAGAAACTCGTTACTTGGTATAAACAATTTACCTTGATATCTTAAACTCCCATTGGGGTGAATTACCCAATCGAGCATTGGCTCTCTTGATTCCAGACGTCCCTTGATATAGGCTACTTCTTGATCATGCTTCTGGGCCTCCATGATCTCGCTTATTAACTTAGGCATCACCTTCTGTGCACCAAGGTATACCTTTGTATCTTGAGATTCTACTTGGATTCTAAATTCATTGAGTGTCTTAACCATATCCCATTCTTTGACGGAAATTTTAGCCATCATCCCTCTGCTCCTTGCGATTTAGAGCATCTGCTACTACATTGGCTTTATCGGGATGATATGAGAAAGTGAGCTGGAAATCCTCAAGATACTCCATCTATCGTCTTTGTCTCAAGTTAAGGTCCTTCTGTGTAAATAGATACTTCAAACTCTTGTGATCTGTGAAAATCTCAAATTGTTCCCCATACAGGTAATGTCGCCATTGCTTTAGGGCAAAAACTACAGCCGCTAATTCCAAGTCATGTGTTGGGTAGTTATGCTCATGTGGTTTTAACTGCCTGGATCTATACGCGACTACCTTTCCATTTTGTATGAGCACACAACCTATCCCTTCTTTAGAAGCATCGCAATTCACAGTATACCCCCCTTCTCGTTCCGGGATGGTCAAAATTGGCGCACTAGTTAATCTCTTCTTTAGCTCTTGGAAGGATTTTTCGCAAGCTTCGTCCCACTCATACTTTACTCATTTTTGCGTCAAACGAGTCATTGGTCTAGCTAGTTTGGAGAAATCTTGGATGAACCTTCGGTAGTAACCAGGCAATCCTAAGAAACTGCGAATTTCTGACACAGTTTTCGGTTGTCTCCAATCTCTTCCACCTTGGTTGGATCCACCGCAATCCCATTTTCAGACACTACATGTCCTAAGAATTTCACTTCATTCAACCAGAACTCACATTTGCTTGCCTTGGCATATAACCGATTGTCCCTAAGAACTTGAAGGACAATCCTTAAATGTTGCTCATGCTCTTCTTCAGACCTTGACTATACCAAGATGTCATCAATGAACACAACTACAAACTGGTCAAGATATGGTGTGAAAATCTTGTTCATTAGGCTCATGAATACTACCGATGCATTGGTTAGTCCGAAGGACATTACTACAAACTCATAGTGACCATATCTGGTTTGAAAGGCAGTTTTTAGTACATCCTCCTCCGTGACTCGTAGTTGATGGTAACCTGACCTGAGATCGATCTTTGAATAGCACCTTGAGCCTCTAAGTTGATCAAAAAGGCCATCAATCCTTGGAAGTGGGTATCGGTTCTTGATCGTGACTTGAATGAGTTGACGGTAATCGATGCATAGCCTTAACGACCCATCCTTCCTTTTAGCAAACATCACGGGTGCTCCCCATGGTGAAGTACTTGGCCTAATGAATCTTTTCTCGAGCAACTCCTGTAGTTGTGTCTTTAATTCTCGTAGTTCTGCTGGTGCCATGCGATATGGGGCCATGGATATTGGGGTAGTTCTAGTTTGTAGCTCAATACTAAAGTCTACCTCCTGGGTTGGTGGCAATCCTGGTAATTCCGTAGGAAATACATCTGCATATTCACATACTACGCGCGGAAGTTCTAATTCTTCTTGGCTCTCCTCATTTAAAATCAAACTTGCTATCCTACCCGCAAGTTGATCGTGCCACTGCGTCCTACGTTTTTGTTGAAGTCATGGAGTCTTGTCTATACCCCTTAAACTGGAAACGTGTTCCGTTAGGCGTGTGAGCTACTACTTTCCTCTAACGGCAAGTCAATCACCGCTCGGTGGGCAGACAACTAGTCCATGCCCAAAATGATATCGAAGTCTAACATTTCCATGACACGAAGGTCGCAAGTTAAGTGTAGGTTTGACATTTCTATTTTACAATCCTTACAGATCAATCCTACTCGAACGCATCCTCCCATAGGTGACATTACATTTAAGGCAGTCTCTAAGGGTTTACAAACAAGTTCTAATGACTTAGCACAAGTAGATAATATAAAAGAATGTGATGCACCAGTATCAAATAAAACATGCACCCAAGAATTGTATAACACTAAATTACCCTCAATTACAGGCGGGTCCGCTTCTTCCTCTTGCAAGGCAAAGACTCTGCCGGTTGCCTTCTAGTTGCCATTGGTCCTGGCATTCTGAGTTCTTCCACTCTTCTGGTGCTGCTGCTCGGTAGATCCTGTCTTGTTAGTCCAAGGCTTCTACCCACCTAATGCCTGGGCATTTGCTTCGGAACCTCCTCCCTAGTATCCGGATGGAGGGAGTTGGGGGCATTCGCTCTTTTTGTGCCCCAATTGTTGGCAATGAAAGCACTGGAGTTGTCCTGTCGGCCTTGGTTGATAGCCTCCTCTCTGGATCTGTTGCTGCGGTTGTTGCCATTGCTGTTGTGGTTGTGGTCTGGAGTAGGGCTTTGAGGCCATATTTCCTTTCTGGTTCCTCTAAGGTCCAACAGATGTCTGACCCCCTTTCTGCTTGTTCCAAGTCTTCCTAGCGTCGGCTACTTCCCTTTCAGATTCTAATGCCGTCTCCAATACCTCAGCATATGAGTGGAGTCGTTGCGGGAGAACTCTTCCCCTGATTGTAAGGTCCAGCCCCCACTCGAACATCCTTGCTTTCTCTTCGTCATTTGCTACATATCTAGTTGCGTAACGAGCTAATTCTTCAAATTTTGCAGCATATTAGGTTACGGTCATATTCTCTTGCTCCAAGGTTTGGAATTCCTTGACTTACTCTCAGCGGACCGTACTTGGGAAATATTTATTTAAGAACAGTTCCCTGAACTGGTTCCATGATAGGCTCGCTACGTCACAGGTATTCTTGATTAGCTCCCACTAGTGGTCAGCCTCATCATTAAGCTCGAATACTGCCAAAGCTATTCTATCAGCGGCTTCGGTTATGCCCATAGTGTCTAGAATTTTCTCTATCTACTGAAGCCAATTTTCAGCTACCTTTGGGTCCGGTACACCTATGAACTTTGGGGGCCTCTATTTTCGAAATTCGGAAAAGAGTTGAGTCCTCTCATTCTGTCGATTGTTCTTTAATTGCCCTAGTTCTTCCAAAATTTGATGACCTAGGTTATTGGGGATATTGGCCCCTGCGGGTACGGGTCTTTGTTGATCTCTGGGACGGTTCTGTGCATTGTTGCTGATTTATGAATAGTCATTAGCTCGCGTGTCCACCATTCTGTTCACGGTACATGGTGGGTTGGTTTCCAGCTTTATAGCTAAAGAGAATCTCGCTACTGAGATTTGAAATGAAGGATCAGTTTCCTTAGGGTGTACTAAAGCAAGTAACAGTCAACAATATAGATCAACACATCATTCATATATTATAATAGGCATCATTACAAAAGGGCTTCTAGATTGGAGTTACATTCAAAGGGCATCTACACATTACAAAGTTCAAGTTATCTTATTCTAAGGCTCACAAAAGTCTAGTTTTACTATCCCTCGAACTAGTTCTCGTTTCCCGACCAATCAAAGTCTTCTTCTGGGTCTTCATCAGTGGAGTCAGTTGCTTGGTCCAAAGAGCGGGGGGTGTACATCGGTGAAGGGGGATTGTGTTCAGATGACACCTCTATAGGGTAGGCTTGGGTTGCCCCTTGCTGTTCGGGTGGTTGCTCCATATCCATTGGTTGTTTGTTGCCTGGCCCCTGATAACGAGATTCGTAACTTTCGGTTTGCGTCGGTGGTTAGTGGAATGCTATGGTGGTGAAAGCTCGGTGTATCAAGGAGTCCATTCTCTGGTCATTTTGCTCTATTCGGATCGTCTTCTTCGCTGCCCGACTTCAGAATTGTAGGCGGCGCCGTACCAGGGACCTGTTCTGTTCCCTCGTATAGTGGGAGTACTCTATTTCCACCTTATGTATTTCTGTTACGATCATTTCTTCGGCAGCAATCGCACAGCGTTGGCGGCTAAAGTAGGGGCTGACAGACATGGCCCTCCTTCCCTGCATACGGAAAGTACCCCACGAGTCGAGATTGACGCCGGGTCTTGGATGGCCTCCCGATGACATCCTAAGGTGGAAAAAGATTTTTATTTGTTAGTCTCTTTTAAATATAATAGTGTGATAGTAAAATACAATAAGGCAAAAGGGTAAGGGCTTCTAGAGTCGCATATTGGGTTGCGCGGGCTAAGGGTTGAACCTAGGCTCTGATACCAAATTGTGACATCCAAAATCTACACTATTGGTTGTAGTCAAGGGAAAGTCACTAATGAATTCTATGGTCAACAATCAAGTAAGATCCTAGGTCGCCGGAGGAGTCAAATTCGCCTCCCTTCTAAGTCCAGCTTTCTTAGGTAGCGCACTACTTTTTTGACAGATCTTAAGAGGTATTGACACAAGGTCTCATAAGCAACGTTAGGGGTTATATAGGTGTTAAAATATAAGTACATAATAACCACGAATATCCTTAATTACAAAAGCTCGTTCCATTACATTACATGCCAAAACAAATTTAAATCTTTATATGAGCCTTACAAAATATCAAAAGGGAAATTTCTAACTTTTCTAAGATAGCCAAATGTCTTTGAACGTTTCCGGCTCGTCGTCTCCAGCTATAAGCTCCTCATCGACACCTGGCATGATACGCCATGAGTTTTGAATGCCTAGTAAACGCACACACACCCCGTCCCTTTTTCCTAGTCCAATACACAATCACAAATATGACAACAAGTAATAAAGCATGATATTCAACTAAACAAGCAAGGGGTTACAAAGTTAGACGTTAGTAAACTAGAAATCCCCCAAAGAGACTTCGTCCTCTCAACCATAAGAATCAGACGTGGATTTTTCGGTATCCCCTCTTTTGCTGCTTTGTTGCAGACCTTACCTCAGATGCCTACCAACGGTTATGTACCACGTAGCGCCAACTGCAGGGCCTCAAAAGAGACGGTAAAATAGGGCCTTTCCCATTCCCTCCTTACACCAAACCACCTAGGGTCCGAATACAACCGCTCCGTTCAAAGGTTCCGAACAACTACTTGCGCAAGACTGTAACTTTCAACAGGGAACACGCCCCGCCAAATAATTCAATTGGGTGATAAATTTATCTCATAATAATACTTCATGTGATCGAGACCCCATTAGCCACCCCATTAAGTTTCCGTTTAGATTAATGTTTAAGTTAGTTAGTACAAGCAAGTAACAAGAATAAACTTGCTGAAGTGTAAGCATCATTGAAGGGCTAAAATATAAGATATACAACCATGGCAAGTCTGATATCATATTAACACACATTCATATATATTAACAAGCATATTCATGAACACAATAGCATGAAATACCAATGCCAAACAGAAATTTCAGATTTAGTATCCGTTAAAGATTAAAATCGAAAGGGTTGTTTTAGATTTTTCCCGAACTCGGCCTTCCTATGGTTTGAAAAGAATTTAATGTAGTTTCCATAACATATTTTGGAAATGGGATAGCTTTTCTAGATTTTTAGTTATTTAAGAGTCACTCTAGCGCTGTCCAAATTCGTCGACCGCTACGAAAATCAGATTTTCTTAGAAACTGCTCACTCTTTTCCAATGAAACCAATTTTCCTTGAAAACTGACTTCTTAAGGAAGATTTTGGCATAAAATGAGGTCCAGAAGATTTTTTTACATTTTTCTAGAATTTTTGAAAGTTGGCTGTAAAAACAGGTTTTTAATGCACAATACTCAAAACAAGAAGATTTGTGAGGAAAGAGATCCACTAAGGGAAATTTTTCATTTCTTTTGTGTAATGAAAATAGGATAAATAATATATTAAACTCAGAAATTTATCTTGAAGGTGTGCCTTTGGAAAGTTTGAGAGATCGGTATGAGAAAGATAGTTTTGTATCGAATAAGGGGAACTACAAGAAGAGTAGAATCATGGCTCAACTCTTTTCATTTTTAACACAAGAAAATCACTAAAACACATCTGAAAACAATGTTTAGAACCCTTAAGAGCATGTATTTGAAAAAGGAGAATAAAAGAGAGGGTTGTGTTGTGGCTTACTTGCTAGGCTAGGCCAAGTTGAACGAGATTGCTCTCATCTTCCTTCCTCTCTCTCTCTCTCAAGACTTTTCTCTTGCTCTCCTTTCCCTCATCTAGGCCGAATGTAGGTGTGTGTGTGTGTGTGTTGTTTGTGTATGCTATGCTAAGAGGGTGGTTGTATATATAGGCAAATTTCGTGTGAAATGACACAAAGGCCCATTAGATGGAATTGGATTGAGAAGTTTGGATTTACTTGGAGTCTAAAGGAATAGGGAGTGATTAAGGGACTTAATTATGTGATTAGACAAGATTTAGTTAGCCTCTGGTTGGAATGGAGCTAGGTTGGGAACACAATCCCTTGATTTAGGAGTACTTGGTACTTTTGCTTCTAGAATGCCATGATTACAAGCCTTGAAAATTGATACCTCACACTCCCCTAGGTTGGCCGGCCTTGGGGGAAGGGAAATGGAGAATATTGTATTCAATATATGTGTACTATGGAGATATTCCCAATATATATATAGATCAACAAATTGATTTGGTGGTTGTAGACACCCCATTTTTGACCGTCCTCAAGACTTGGACATCACTAGATTGAACACTCAGTGATCACCCTTGTTCGTGTTCGTTTTGAGTTCCCGGAGGCCTCGGCTGCGCGCCTTGCCTCAGGATCTCTTAACTCGTTCATTTAGTGTTTGGTTTTGCACCAAACACTTGTGTTTTTGCCTTGGAAGGTAGGGAATGGCTTGTTGGTCATCCCCACACTCCACCGGCCCTCCATTTACATCACCGGCCATTCCTTGTTGCTACCGGCCGTGGTTGCTTGGTATCAATGGCCGGTCAGCACTCTATACGGCCGGCCGGCACTTTATTTGGCCGGTGACCTATTTTTCCGGCCGGTGACCCTTCTGCACCCCTTCAGGCTTGGTGCATGCCAGCTGTGCCAGCTGGAATACACCAACACCACTCCCCATGCACGAGGATGGCTGTTTTGAGCCCTTGACCCCCTAGTTCCTTCTAGAAGGATGAACCCTTGGCCAAGCTTCTTGGGGAAGCTTGGCTAGCTGTCCCAGCTTCTTCAAGAAGCCATGAACCATTTGCACCCTTTGCCCCTTTTCATTTAGCTTCCTTGAGAAGCTTAGAGCCTTTTCTTTTGCTTATATAAGAGCCCTTCTTCCTCCTTTGTCTAGGGTTAGCAGTTTGAACAAAAAAACCAGAGAATATATACATACACATCTGTGATATACTCTCTCTCTCTCTATATCCCCCTCTCTCTCATCCTTTGTGTGTGTTTTATGGCCTAAAAGTGTAGTTTTACCTTAGTTTTGCACTAACACACACACTACCACACCTTACTTCGACCTTGAGGGACTTAGAGGGTTTATTCTTGAGTTCTTGGACTTGTTTTGACCAGAAGAGAGTGGCTGGACCTGCTGTTCTTGAGGTGTTCTTCAAGGGTAACTACTTTGCTTTAGTTTCCCCAATTTTGCAACAGCTTTTTACATGTCTTGCATGATGATTTGAGCTTTGTGTATAACTACAAAAAGTCTTATATTTGCATGCTTTAAATACTTCATTAAGGTCATTTTGTGGTTTGGGGTCGAAAACACCCTCTTAGGCCTTATTTGGCCCTTTTGGTGCTTCCATTGCTAGGCTTAATTTGCTTGAGTGTTTTGTTCTTTTCACCACTGAAATCCATCGGATTTTCAGTGGTAAAGAAGTGAGTTTGACAGCGGATTTTCAGTGGTAAAGAAGAGGGTTTGAAGTCTTGTATAGGGGAGGGACACCCCTCTTCCCTTTGTCCCTATTTTATCCTTGTTTTGGCTTAAAGGGCAACATGCATGCTTGGTTTATTCTTGGCTCCATATCAGATGTTTTTTATGCTATTTAGGTCACATGTTATCTCTGTTTTGGTCGGATTTGCGGCCGCTTTGCATGCTTAACATACTTGCTTTGTATTCCCTTGTTTGTGCCTAGAAATGCATCATGACTTTTGACTACCATGCTCTCACATCTTGGCTTTACTTTGTGAAGTTCTTGGCCATATTTTATCATGCTTAAGGTCTGTTGGCCACTGATTTGGTCTTGTTTAGCATGTTTGGTATAGTTGCTTCACATTTTGGCTTGGGAGCCTTGAATGTGTGAATCATAAACATGCATTGGTTAGGCTATTTCGATGATTTGGAATCATTTAACATGCTATTTCAGTACCTATACCATGCTTACATGTCTCCATTTATCATCTCTTTCATGCCTTGAAGAGTTGGCCTTTCATGACTAGGAATAGGTCATCATGCATAGCCCTTATGTTTGAGGCTTTGGAGCTGCCATATCAGGGGTATTTGGGGCTTATTTTGCATGTTAAAATTCTGTTTTTGGTTGTATGGTTCATGCCATGTTTGCTTGGGGTAGTGGTAGTAGAATGCCCCTTTGTTATACCTTAGCTTTGGGCCTCTTTGACTTGCATGTTTGTTGTGCATTTTGTCCATCATTTGGGATGCTTTTGGCCACTGTTTTGGGGTGGGCTGAGGTCTGCCCCTTCATGGTTTAAGTCCACCATTGCTTACTTGTCACATGTTTGTTGCATGTTTGATTCATGATGTGTTGTCACATGCTAGTTCTTTTGCATACTTGCCATGACATGTTGCATTGCATTTGGCATGCCTTGCATCTTAATCTCATGTTGCATCTTTGAGCCATGTTTGCATAACATGCATTGCATTGCTTGGTTTGGGGTGTCAAGCCAAGTGCGAGGATTGAGAAGTGTTCATACTCCAAGTGATGTAACACGTCTCAACTCTCGGTCACTGAGGCCCTTGACTTTGACATGATAGGGTCTTGGTATTCATTTGTGTGTTGCATGCATTTTCATTGAATTGCAACCTTGGCCTCTTAGGCCATCATGCATCAAAATGCACAATTGATGGCCCGAGGATCGAGGGCCATGCTCCCTTCAGTCCACTGCATGATAGGGAGTGTGACCATGCTTACATTTGCTTGAAATTCCATGCCATACACTGTCTGTCCTTTGTTGCTGTCAAATACCAGTTCTGCAGGAATTTTTGGCCGACCGGCTGTTTATAGTGCCGACTGGCCATGGATGAATGGCCGATAACATGAAGTCCAGCCGATGGACATTTTCCATGGCCGGTGGGTATTTCCTTTAGCCGATGGTGCTCTACAGTGTGCAGGGAATATGTCCCAAGACTTTGGCAGTTTTCAAAAAAGCAGGGCAGTGTAAACAGAGGCAGCGGTGGCATGGTACGGGTTTTCCGGGAAAAACGGACTCAAGCATGCATCATTCGCGCATTCCAAGGCGGGGCTGTGGCCTTTTCCCTTCAGCATTTATTTTATTAATTAATTAGGAGTTTTGTAATATTTAATTTGTAATAATTAATTTAGTATTATTTATTCGGATTGTAATATTTATTTGGACCCTCCGAGTGAAGGCAATTGTGTAATAAGTGTGTGCGAGTGCGTGTATATCTTCCAATCCCACGTCTTTCTTCCATTTTATTTACCTGCTTATGTTGGTAGACTAGGGCATGTTTAAATCAGCATACAGTATGATAGCATGTTTGCATTCATTCATCTGTTTTGCATGCATCGGGCTTGGCGCATCATTCTAACTGCATCTGTATTTCAATTCCAAATTGAATACGTGTTAGTTGCAGCATTTCACATGTCATTGTAGATTAGCCGAGCCTATCTAAGTTGCATTCTGCATGTGTTGCATTAGCCATCTTAACATGAACTAGGATCATGCCCTTGATTACTAACTAGTTTCTGTTTTGGCTTGGAGTACTAGGTGAGCTTTTATGCTTTAGCATACCGCATGCGTGTGAGTGTTGCCATAATAGCATGATTACCATGAGGCTAGCTGCTTATGTGATATAACTGCTTGAATGCCTGTGGGTGAAGGTTGGATTGTTTGAGTTGGAACAACTCGTTGAAATCCGTGTTTTAGCCTACTTGCGAGTAGCAAATTTCAAAACGTTTCCAAACAAACGGATATGCAATGCTTTGTTCCAAATTAGGTGATCTAGTCTGTACTTGTTTTGCTGTGCGCATCACGTAGTAATTCTAGCTAATTAATCGGAATAAGAACACATAACGTTTTCAAAATCGATATCATGGTTAGTAGAGGCCGATCTTCGGATTAGGCGAGAGGGGGTGCTCATAGCTGACCTTCCCCAATCGTACCCAAGTTCCCGAGCTGAGGCAACTTTGGTGATGACGGACACGTGGCCTTTGGCACCGAGTCAGGGTTTCCTAAATTTTCCAAAATAAAATATTTAGGTGGTGACTCTGTATCTGGCAAAGCAGTCCATGTTTGGCACTTCTTTCAAAAAAATCTATTTTTCTCAAAACGATTTGCCGGATTGGGCGTCCAAACTGTAGAGTGAAGCCCAAGGGCGCGTCTACAGTTTCTGGCGACTCCGCTGGGGACTTAGAGAGCTTGACTCGTACTCGTGATATCCTGTTTTGATTTCATTTATATGTCTCTTTGCATTGCATGTGCATTGGTGCACCTAGGACACCGTGTTTGCCATCTGCCATTCCTGAACGGTTTGCCGGAGGCTTGTCTTGTCAAGGCATGTCCATAAGGCTGAACCGGTTATGGGCTCTGACAGCTTGGGAACACAAACCCCGATTTTACCGGGGCACCCTTTTCGACCATTCGACCTAGTGCATATCAAAATCGATAGTGACCATTCCAAGCTAGGACATGTTACTTACCCGATATAGGTTGTTTGAAACCGCTGCTGTGCGTAGTGAAACCCTAGCTCCTGACAAAATAGGACAGGGAAACCTTACCCCAACATAGGGGTGTATTGGCTCTCATTTACTTGCTATGTGCTTTTAGAGTGTATCTCTACAGGGAGTGCATATACCAGATTGCAAGTCTGGGTATCCGGCCTGCGGGCACCAGTATCAGTATTTTGGAAATCAGTTATCTATGGGTATCAGGTTCAGACTTGGGGGCAACGATTTAGAAACAGTGTTCAGTGCTTGAGAAACAGTGTATCCAGTTCATTGGCAGTATATTATGATATCCAACCGTGTGTTGTATGTTTATTTTACGTCGTTACGCTGTCCGATTGTCTGTTTATTTATACGCTTTATTTATCTTTTTTACTAGGGGTAGTTGAGCACAATTGCTTCTGACCTAGTAGATATTCCCCAAGCACTCTGGACTAGAGGTCGTCGACTCCATCGATCTGAGGATCTGGTAGACAGACAACCAGTGTACTACTCTCTATCCCCGGTTACTAGACGGAGGACATTTAGGCAGAGGGCATTAGTACAGCAGTCAGTTCAAAGGGCCATATCTACTCCACCTGTGTATAGTAGGGATCAGGACTCTCCTTTTCCTACAGAGAGGGAATATATACCGGTAATTCAACCAGAGCAGAACGGTATGGCTAGTTTAGAGGAGATGGTGCGCCAACTCCAAGAGAGTATGAAAATGATGCAGCAGGATGCTGTCCGACAGGCAGAGTTCGCCAAGCAGCAGGTCACGGTTATGAATGAACAAGCAGAGTTAATTGTAAGGTTACAGTAGCAAACCGGAGCCTCTACTTCGCAACAAGTTCCTCCCCCACCAGGAGTTCCAACCCTCGGGGAGACTGCCAATGTTCAGAATGATACAGAACTTCCCACAGGACCACCTCCACCCCCGATCCTACCCCAAATCCAACCCCAGTTATCAAAGACACCCACCAACCTACCGGACTCTCCCTTTGAGTTCGAGACTGATCCTACCGCACTGAAGTTGAGCAAGCTTGAAAAGCTGTTCAAGAGGTCCCAAGGAGTCAAGACCATCCCCGATATTGAAGACGGATATACCGACGCAGCTGTGACGCTGCCTGACAGATTCAAAATGCCTCATATTGATCGATTTGATGGGTCCGGGGACCCCATGGTGCACCTGAGACTGTTTTCAGATATCCTAAGGCCAATGGGCCTCAGTAGACTTTAGAAGATGTCTTTGTTCGGCCGGACCCTGTCGGGTGTGGCGGCCATATGGTATGCCAAATTAGAAGATGATGTCAAGAGAAACTGGGACGAGATGGCTGAGGCCTTCATTGCGCAGTACTCATACAATACACAAATCGAGATTACAACCCGTGATCTCGAGACAACAAGGTAGGAACCTAAAGAGAGTTTCTCAGAATTCGTAACCAGATGGAGGGCCAAGGCTTCTATGATGACCTTGAGGCCTACAGACAAAGACCAGATTCGGATGATTGTGCCCAATCTTCAGCCGAAGTTGATGCAGAAAATGATTGTACTCCCTTTTTTTACTTTTTCTGACCTACATGAAATGGGGGTGCAGATTGAGGATGCCTTGAAGCAAGGCTTAATTGATAATGACCGGGAGCAACCCCGAAGAACTTTCAACCGCAACACTAATGCAGGCCCGAGCGGCACTACAACTACAAGAGCCTCCGAAGTGAGCATGGTCACCACCAACCCCCCTCCAAGAAATATGGCGGCCACACCATTCTCCGGTGCATCCTGAAGCAACCCACAAACAGCCAAATACCCACCCAAAAACACCAGAACCTTCGCTCCACTTTATATGCCCCTGTCCAAAGCTCTGGGGGTTTTAATCAGAAAAGGGCATTTGAAGCCCCTAGAGCCGCGGCCCTTACCAGAAAGACTCCCCGCTACCCACAACCCAGCCAAATATTGTGCATTTCACCAATAGCACGGTCATGACACCGATCTGTGCTTTCGATTACGTCATGAGATTCAAGATCTCATCGATAACGGGGTGATTTTGCCTCCCGAGAAACCCAACGTTACTACAAACCCTCTCCCTACACATAACCAAGCTCCACCACCCAAAAGAGTCAACTTCATCCAAACTGGGGTCACGCCTTACGATCCTAGCATCTATATCACTCCTTCCCACCTGCCTAAGCCGGAGGTGTTCCTTCCCGATTGCACCGATTTGTGCATGATGGACATCTCCATAACCCAACCTAAGCCAGCGGGGGTGACTGTCGAGGACAGGAGAGAGAAGATTCCAAAGGAGAAGGGGGTTATTGAGCCAGAGTTTGCGGAATCTGGGAGTGGTGTTGAGAAAGCTTATAGTCCAGGTGACTACATTTTGTCAATAGGTCAGGATAGGCCAGATATGGAACTACCAACAGAGGGGGAGCTGTGTGTGATCCAAGGGGACAGTCCGGGACAAGGAACAGACGATTTAACGGCTATGAGAGAGGACCTTGCCAATCTCCAGTTTTACAGTGACCAAGATCCAGGGGACGTGGCAGTCAACTGGTATGATTATGAGGAATCGACAGAGGCTACAGGATGGTTGGACGATCAACCAGATGTGGTAGAAGAGTTTCAGCCAGAACAAGGCCCGGCAGGGGCAAGAATGTTAGTGACAGCCGGAAGGGTCGAAGAACAGAGTGCATCGCTGGAGAGCGCTGGTGTCAAGAATTTCGCTCGGGATTGGAGCATTTCGAGTATAGGAATTATTTAACAGTCGGTTGTATTGACACACCCTAGAACAGGAAATATTCGAAGATTCCGAGAGAATCAGGAAGGCAAAGGCCCATGTGGGGACTGAAACTGCTGTGTGCACAGGAACTGAGAATGCTGCGAACATATGGATGGAAGGTGCTGCTAGTACAAGAACAGTCATACCAGAGCCAGACAGATGTTTGTCAGCTGCTAATGGAATGTGGTGGGAAGATGAGGACTTGTGTCTTGCCCACACAGATGAAGATTGGGGGAACAACCAACCCGATGACACCTGGTACCTTGGAGAGGTCGACCATATGACGCGGAGCGGGCGGTACTTCAAACCCCCGCACCTAAATCAACCAGAGGCCTCGGGGAAGGATAGAGAGGCTGAGAAGCAAAATGAGAAGCAACTTGAGGAGGAAGCTGTACTCAAATAGCTAAAAAAGATACAAGCAGACATCTTTATCTGGGGACTGTTCATGGCATCACGAGTACATAGACAGGCTGTCTTATCAGCCATGGATAAAGCAAAGCTTTCGATAGAAACCACTGCCAGAACAGCTGGTGGGATTAGTCTTTCTGGGAGGAGCTACCCCGACGCTGACTTTTTTCGACAAGGAATTGCCACCCGAGGGGGCAGACCATAACAAGCCACTCTACATTTCCGTGGAATGTAGGAATAAATGGATACCGGTGGTTCTTGTTGATACCAGATCCGCCATCAACGTCTACCCCGCAAGGACAGCGTATGCAATCGGTTTAGAAAATCGCGGATTTTGTACCAGCAGCCCTAGGTCATCCGGGCGTATGACAATACAAGTAGAGAAGTGATGGGAACCGTAAAAGTTCAAACTAAAGTTGGGCCAAGACAGCATGAGATAGATTTCCATGTCTTAGAGGTGCCTGCAACTTTTAACTTGCTTTTGGGGCGGCTGTGGCTGTATTAGGTGAAGGCGGTATCATCCACTTTGCATCAAATGGTGAAATACCCCTATGGGAAGGGAGTAGCCATTGTTTTCGGAAATTCATCAATCCATCCACCACCGGAGGTATCCACGCCTGTTCTAGAAATCGAGCATGGCATGGAGGATGCGTTCATATCAGGTTTTACCCTAGCTGAGGCTCAGGTTGTACAGAACATCATGGCTGCTAACGAGGGGATATATGTCAGTGCCCAAGTAGTGTATCTCATGAACAAGCTCCAATACATCCCCGGGATGGGATTAGGAAAGAGCGGCTGCAAGGGCATCGCAGCATTGGCCGAAGTGCCACACAATCCCCATACCTTCGGCTTGGGTTATCTGCCCACCAAGGAGGATTGGGTAAGAAAAATGAAAAGAGATGGCTGGGAGAGCCAGAGCGAAACAGATGGGAAAACCCTTTGAGTTGATGCACCGGCCCATCCAGGGTACCCTAAACTGACGCTTCGTCCGAGAGGGGGAGGATTTTCCATTTTATGGTTTTCCGGAGCCGTGGCTGAACGCGGAGAAGAAGCGCGTACCGGGGTTCGAGATTTTCTTCGACCTATAGTTACCTGGGGATGATGTTGTTGAAGAGCAGACAGACCCGACAGTTGAGGCAGAACAGAGCAGTGAAATGGAGTCTGAGGACACCGCACTTGAAATGGGGGTAGCACTGGCATGTCTACTTTCAGATCCTCCGATCGACCAGCTGTGCTTGGGGGATAACTTCTCGGTGTCCATGATCAGGAATGAAACGGCTGCGGGCCTACCATCAACTATTTTGGATGCATCCATCGCACCCTCCCTCACCTGGCAGTACGAGGAGGGATTTTTGTCCAGTAGCACCGGGTCAGGTAGTGAGCCAGAATCTGATTCCATCGAGTCCTGTGAGTCGGAATCAGGTTCCAGCTTGACTGAGTCTGAGTCCGGTATTCCTGGGGGTGATAACCCGGATGCCACAGTCCTGTCCAGGTCGTCTTTTTCTTTCTCTTTTGAGTCCGTTGTAACAGAAGAATCAGACGGTTTGGAAGCACTTAATGAGAATGAGGTGAATGTGGTTTTTGAGTACTTTTCTGTGCCTTTGATTTATTGCTTGAATCAGGATTTTCAAAATTTTGATGAAAATGACGAGGGAGAAATTCCTTCGGTTTTGCAACGTTTAATTGATCAAGAGCAGGAAAGGTTTGTCAAACCCTTAATTGATGAAATCATTACTGTGAATGTTGGTACTGAGAAGAACCCGCGGTTGGTCCAGATCGGGTCCACGTTGTCTTCGGAGGAATGCGAGCGCTTAGTCGTTTTATTAAAAGAGTTCAAAGATGTTTTCGTGTGGTCCTACGAAGACATGCCTGGAATCGATCCTGAGATTGTATAGCACCGGATCCCTCTCGATCCCAAGGCCCGACCTGTCAAACAGAAACTCAGGAGGATCCACCCTGATTGGGCCATTAAGATTAAGGAAGAGGTTACCAAGCAAATTGACGCAGGCTTCCTGCTGGTATCCGAATACCCGACTTGGTTGGCCAACATTGTTCCAGTACCGAAGAAGGATGGCAGAATCTGGGTATGCATGCACTTCAGGGATTTGAACAGAGCCAGTCCGAAGGACGACTTTCCCCTGCCACACATTGACGAGCTGGTGGATTTCACAGCGGGGCATGCTTTGCTTTCATTTATGGATGGCTTCTCAGGTTATAATCAGATAGTAATGGCACCCGAAGACCGAGAAAAGACTGCTTTTACCACCCCGTGGGGTACATACTGTTACAGAGTGATGCCATTTGGGTTGAAGAAAGCTGGAGCTACTTATCAACGGGCTGCGACCACAATATTACACGACATGATCCACAAAGAGGTTGAGGTGTACGTGGACGACATGATTGTCAAGTCCAAAGAAAGAAAGGGCCACTACACCGCTTTGCAAAAGTTTTTCCAAAGGATCAGGGAATTTCGGTTGCGGCTAAATCCTCAGAAGTGTACATTTGGTGTTACCGCGGGAAAAATGCTAGGGTTTCTGATTACACAAAGGGGTATCGAAGTCGACCCTTCCAAAATCAAGGCCATCCTAGAAATGCCACCACCAAGGACTGAAAAGGAGGTGCGAGGCTTTCTGGGTAAAGTGCAATTCATAAGACGGTTTATCTCAAAATTAACCTTGACTTGTGAACCACTTTTTGGTCTCCTGAAGAAAGGAAAGAAATTCCAATGGGACGGCCGATGCCAAGCCGCTTTTGAACAGATCAAAGAATATTTACAGAACCCGCCCGTGTTGTCGCCGCCAGAGCCGGGGAAACCGTTGATATTGTACCTTTTAGTAACTGAGACTACTATGGGCTGCATGCTCGCACAAGGGTCAGAGGACAAGGTGGAGAAGGCCATCTACTATCTGAGCAAGAAGATGCTGGATTACGAAACCCGCTACACTCCACTGGAGAAGGCTTGTTTGGCCTTGGTATGGGCTACCAGGAAGCTGCGGCACTACCTGTTAGCTCACTCTGTAATGTTGGTTTCACGACTCGATCCCATCAAATATCTTTTCGAGAAACCGGTACTTACGGGTAGGCTAGCTCGTTGGCTGCTGTTGCTTTCCGAGTTTGATCTGAAGTATGTGACGCGTAAGTCAGTAAAGGGAAGAGCGGTGGCAGAGTTCCTTGCCGACCACCCGGTTGAAGGGGATGAAGCAGTTGAGTACTGATTCCCAGATGAAGCCATTTTGTATGTCGAAGACGAAACTTGGACGATGTACTTTGACAGAGCGTCAAACCAGTACGGGTATGGGATAGGAGTGTTGCTGATAGCGCCCGACAATTCCTGTATCCCGCTAGCCTTCAAACTCTAGTTCAAAGTCTCAAACAACGAGGCAGAATATGAGGCATGCATTGCCGGTCTAGAAGCAGCCCTAGAACTAGGGGCAAAACGGTTGGACGTCATTGGGGACTCAAACCTTGTTGTATCTCAAGCGAAAGGAGACTGGAAAGTCAAAGAGGAAAAGATGATAATTTACCACCGGACCTTGGATTTGTTAATTCCTCGGTTTGAGAAGCTAAATTTCACTCACCTAGTAAGAGAGAACAACAGGTTCGCAGATTCACTAGCAACTCTATCTTCCATGATAGACATCCCGTCCGGAGTCCGGATGCGTCCAGTCATCATTGACCAGAAGTTTGTACCAGCATATGAGTCAATTTCTGCCATAGACGAGGTTCAGGACGACAAACCCTGGTATTACGACATTTGGAACTTCTTGGAGAAGGAGGCATATCCACCAGGGGCAAATGCCAAGGATAAAAGGGCAATCAGAAGAATGGCCGTCCAGTTCATCATCTGCGGGGGGAAGCTGTATAAGAGAGGTCATCTGGGAATGCATAAGCTCTGTGTAGAAGCTGAAGAGTCGAAGCGCTTGATGGAGGCCATCCATGGAGGAGAATGTGGGGCACATATGAATGGGGTAATGCTGGCACGGAAGATCCTCAGACAGGGCTACTACTGGTCTACCATGGAAGAGGATTGTATCGGCTTTGTTTGGCGATGCCACAAATGCCAGATCCATGCAAACCGTATGAACATCCCGCCGTCAAAGCTGTACAACATGACTTCGCCATGGCCATTTTCAGTTTGGGGAATCGATGTGATTGGGGCTGTTACTCCGAAGGGGTTGAATGGACACGAGTTTATCCTGGTAGCGATAGATTACTTTACGAAGTGGGTCGAGGCCCAATCTTATGCGGTGTTGAAGGCCTCGCATGTCGCAAAGTTTATCAGAAACAACATCATCTGTCGTTATGGAGTCCCAAACGAGATTATTTCAGACAATGGTTCCCACTTCAAGAAGGAGGTGATTGATTTGTTGGAGAAATACAATGTGGCTTTTCATAAGTCGTCTACATACCGGCCGCAGACCAACGGAGCAGTTGAGGCCGCCAACAAGAACATCAAACACATATTGCAGAAGATGGTGGAAACCTATCGGGACTGGCCAGATAAATTGCCGTTCGCTCTGTGGGGCTACCAGACTTCAATCAGAACTTCTACTGGGGCGACTTCGTATTCATTGGTTTATGGGATGGAGGCCGTTCTACCTATTGAAATTGAAGTTCCGTCATTACGAGTATTGGCTGAGTGTCAAATAGCCGAGGCAGATTGGCAGCAGAGCAGATTTGAGGAACTCATGCTCTTTAATGAGAGAAGACTGAAAGCACTGTACCATGTTCAGGGTTATCAGCGTAGAATTGCCCGGGCTTTCAACAAGAAGGTTAAGTCCCGGAATCTAAAAAAAGGAGATTTGGTGCTCAAGGATAACCGAGCTCCCATCCACGACCCAAGGGGCAAGTTCAGACCCAATTGGACTGGTCCATACATCATCAAGTCTATTTGGTCAGGTGGAGTTGTGGTTCTGATGGACCTAGATGGCCTAGAGTTCTCCCAACCGATCAACATGGACAAGTTGAAGAGATATTACCCTTGAGAGGCTCGCTAGGCCGAAAACCCGAAAGGGCGACCTAGGCAAAACTTCAGAGCACAAAAAATTTTGAAATTATAAAAACTGAGCTCGCAAGGTTGAAAACCCGCAAAGGGCGGCCTTGGCAAAAGTTAGAGCGTAAAAGGAGAGTGAAAATACTCGAGTGAACCCTAGCCGAACTACGTAAGGCTTGATTCCCATCTTTGGGATACGTAGGCAGCTTCATCCTGAAGTTCAGCCATAACCTTTTTCCCCGATCAACTTTGTCCGTTTGGTCGTCTTGAGCCATCTTTGTCTATTCAGCATCCAAGAGTTCAGCTAATGATTTCTGGTGCAGCGCTTTGCAGACTAGGGGCAACTTTCCAGTTGATGGGATCCAGGATTGTGCATCTTAGTGGCAGATCTCAGGCGTGTCCAGTTCTGATCCATGCCGAACATAGTTTTGAAAGATTTTAATAAAGTTGACTTTGTTCAAATAAATCTTTTTACAACTAAGACCATTTTCGGACCAAAAGCGAAAATTTTCAGTACCACAACCTTCAATTTCATTGATTTCAAAACAGAGTTCTCCTGCTCTTGCATACAATCGAAGTTGCTTTTTATTACATTCATAACGAAAGCTTGAAAGTACTAATAAAGCAATAAATCCGGGGCATAGTCAAGTCAGGTGTCCCTGCGCCCCCTCCCAGAGCTGGTCGAAGCCTCTGATGCCAAGCTAGGCCCGATCTGTGCCTCTTCGTTAAGCCAATCTACGCACTCATCAGACAAAGTGCAACTGAAAGTGGGAGCGGGGGCCAGGAGTCCTCTAGTCCTCTACGCTGCGGCCTGCCGAATAAGCTGTGCGCCTCGAACCGGAAATGTAGCTGGATACTCTATCCCCTCGGGTGGCGTCGGAACCGGAATGGGAAATAGAACACGCAGCTGAGTCAAGCCAATCAATCGAATCCCGGTCTACCGAGACATGCTGTAACTCATTGCCGGGAGATTGAGCCAAGGGCACCGCCAAGCAATACGGTCTGCGGACAAGCTGCACATCCAGCCGAACCACCAACCGTCATCAAGGGCGTCAACCAGGCGTTGCCTGAAAAAGTAACCACGAGCTGAGTAAGCTGGGCAAGGGTCCACAACCTGCAACTTGTCCATCAACCATACTTGGGAAGGGATTAAAAAAATGAGAGAATAAAGAATAGAGAGATGTACGATGAGAGGAAAAGTGAGGGAAGGGTTTCTGTGAGAAAAACCAAGCTTTAGGGCCGAATGACGTAAGCAATACATATGTGAGATCGGGTGGGGAACATTACCTGCAGCAGCAGTGGACTACCCGCAAACCTGGTTGTCTCTCGACGATAAAAGGCGTCTAAGCCCATCAACGTCTCAGCCAAGATCATGGCAATGCAGCTCTTGCCCTCCTTCAAGCCTTGAGCAACCTCGATCAATCGAACGCTAGATCCTCCGGAGCCTGAGGCAAACAGAAAATGAGATAGCATGCACAAGCAGAGGGCATGCCGTCGAAAGCCTTGCCAATGATGGTCGTTGCGGTCGCCGGCATCAGAAAACTGATAAATCAAGCTCGGAATATCCAGCATTCCGTCACAGATCAGGGACCGAGCGTCATACATAATAAGTCCACACATCCGCCCTAAGGATTGGGCATGGCCAAAATTGAGTTGGGGCAAGATTTCCTCGTCGCGCTCGGACTCCATTAGAGCTTGGAAATCTTCGAAGGTAGGACACATCTCTTGTCCGCTAAAGCTAAAGACGTGTGTTACCGGGTTCCAAAACCTTGCCGTGGCATGGAGAAATGGAAAATGCAGCGGGGTACGACGCAAAGTGAATAGGGCATTCATATCGAAGCCTCGGAAACCCAGCTTTTCCGAGCTATCCAAGTTGTTAATCCAAGCTGCAAGATTTTGAGCAAGAAATTCTTCCATTTGGAGCAAATCAGTGTTGAAATAAGAAGAACTACGAAGCTGGGGCTTTTTGGAGGGGATAAGGTTGAGTGAAGGACAGGTGTCAGCATTCTGCTAGTTTCTTCCACTTTTGGCCAGCCGGCCAAGTATAGTGCCGACCGGCCATCACTTTTGGCCGGTGAAGATTTCTCATAGCCGGTGGCTTTTCCCTGGGGCCGGTGGTCTTCCCTCCTGGTTCCCTGAGTTGTCTATGCTGAGAAGTTGGGGAATCCCACCATTTCCAATACCCTCCAGTGATCAATTCTTGCGGGGCCGCGCCCATTTGCTTATCGAGTTATTGTACATTTGCTTATCGAGTTGTATTTCACTCTCTTTAAGTCTTTGATTTGCTTATCGAGTTGTACTCGCACTTGGTTGGTTGTGTCGAGTTTCTCTTCTTTGTTTATCGAGTTGTAAGTGGGTTCACTACCTGGTTATTACGATACGAATGCTCTATTTTCAAACGAATTTCATACACATTGTTATGTGATGCCGTGCGATGCGATGCATAGAACGTGCAAATGTAACATCTTTTGAACCAAATAGCAGTTTCATTTCCGTCATGTGTTTTGCAAGAAAATACACAGTTTTGAAAAATAATGATAACAAACCTGCCTGAGGCAGTGCAATGTGCTTGAACTGCCAGTAAAAAAGGAAAGTAAAGCAAAAGGAAAGTAGGGCAGCAGAGTATCGGGATTGCTACTGATAACCCCCTCCTTTTTCTTGAGGTCAATACACCACTGCGCCCTTGTTCAGGGTCAATTATATGGTTTGGCACCTTCATCATTCAAGATATCGCAAGAAAGCGCACTTTTAAAACATTAGTAGGCTTTCGAGTTGACCTCAGGCCGTATCTTTTTGAGCGACGCTCTGTACGAGCGAGGAACATCCCTTCCCGTATCCTTTTGCATCTTGTGAGCTCCACAACACGCTTCGATTATACTGTGTTGCAGTGCTTTGCATTACATGCCTCGAGTTTTTTTTATATACACATTGCTTGCGTAGACCGCATGCTTTACTTACATGTGTTCAAGTCTCTTTTTATACACATTGCTTACGTAGACCGCATGCTTTACTTACATGTGTTCAAGTCTCTTTTTATGTTTTGCTTGTGTAGACCGCATGCTTATATTCAATTTCATTACTTGCGTAGACCGCATGTGTATATTCAATTTCATTACTTGCGTAGACCGCATGCTTATGTTCAATTTCATTACTTGCGTAGACCGCATGTTTATAATTAATTTCATTACTTGCGTAGACCGCATGTTTTGCTTGCGTAGACCGCATGTTTATAATTAATTACATTACTTGCGTAGACCGCATGTTTTGCTTGCGTAGACCACATGTTTTGCTTGCGTAGACCACATGTTTATAATTAATTACACTACTAGCGTAGACCGCATGTTTGTAATCAATTTCATTGCTTGCGTAGACCGCATACTTATGTTCAATTTCATTACTTGCGTAGATCGCATGTTTTGCTTGCATGGACCGCATTTTTATGTTCAATTTCATTGCTTGCGTAGACCGCATGCTCGTGTTCAATTTCGTTGCCTGCGTAGACTGCATGCTCCACTTACATGTTTGTGCCTTCACAGCATTGTTATGTTTCCCACTTGCTTTGCATTGTCACGCATTTTCAAGCACATTAATATGCATGTTGCTAATCACATTGTACCTGTTAAGTTTGTTTTCTTTGCTGGCACGATATTGTATGTACGGTTCATTTGCGACTGGTGGAACCAGACGAACCGGACAGGTATTGTATCCTCCGCATGAGACGTATCGAGAATCGCATAATTCTCCTACATCCTTTCTGCATTGTAGTGTAGTTTAGTGTATGCTAGCTTAAAACTGTTGCATGTGTGCTTCGTTACAGCTTTCTTTGCATGATCATAAGTTATGCCCGGCTCTGTGCATCGTCTTGCATTTTAACCCTGCCTTCGGGCGCATATCTTGTTTGTCTTGCATGTTTGTCTAAGTCTTCGGCCTTGTCAAAAATGGGTCGTCTCTGGGCTTTGACATTCACTCCCGTCATTGTTATGACTTTCGAGTTCTGTCAAAGAGGGGCAACTGTAGACACCCCATTTTTGACCGTCCTCAAGACTTGGACGTCACTGATTGAACACTCAGTGATCACCCTTGTTCGTGTTCGTTTTGAGTTCCCAGAGGCCTCGGCTGCGCGCCTTGCCTTAGGATCTCTTAACTCGTTCGTTTAGTGTTTGGTTTTGCACCAAACACTTGTGTTTTTGCCTTGGAAGGCAGGGAATGGCTTGTTGGTCATCCCCACACTCCACCGGCCCTCCCTTTACATCACCGGCCATTCCTTGTTGCTACCGGCCGTGGTTGCTTGGTATCAATGGACGGTCGGCACTCTATGCGGCCGGCCGGCACTTTATTTGGCCGGTGACCTATTTTTTCGGCCGGTGACCCTTCTGCACCCCTTCAGGCTTGGTGCATGCCAGCTGTACCAGCTGGAATACACCAACACCACTCCCCATGCACGGGGATGGCTGTTTTGAGCCCTTGACCCCCTAGTTCCTTCTAGAAGGATGAACCCTTGGCCAAGCTTCTTGGGGAAGCTTGGCCAGCTGTCCCAGCTTCTTCAAGAAGCCATGAACCATTTGCACCCTTTGCTCCTTTTCATTTAGCTTCCTTGAGAAGCTTAGAGCCTTTACTTTTGCTTATATAAGAGCCATTCTTCCTCTTTTGTCTAGGGTTAGAAGTTTGAACAAAAAAACTAGAGAATATATACATACACATCTGTCATATACTCTCTCTCTCTCTATATCCCCCTCTCTCTCATCCTTTGTGTGTGTTTTATGGCCTAAAAGTGTAGTTTTACCTTAGTTTTGCACTAACACACACACTACCACACCTTACTTCGACCTTGAGGGACTTAGAGGGTTTATTCTTGAGTTCTTGGACTTGTTTTGACTCAGAAGAGAGTGGCTGGACTTGCTGTTCTTGAGGTGTTCTTCAAGGGTAACTACTTTGCTTTAGTTTCCCCAATTTTGCAACAGCTTTTTACTTGTCTTGCATGATGATTTGAGCTTTGTGTATAACTAGAAAAAGTCTTATATTTGCATGCTTTAAATACTTCATTAAGGTCATTTTGTGGTTTGGGGTCGAAAACACCCTCTTAGGCCTTATTTGGCCCTTTTGGTGCTTCCATTGCTAGGCTTAATTTGCTTCAGTGTTTCGTTCTTTTCACCACTGAAATCCAGCTGATTTTCAGTGGTAAAGAAGAGGGTTTGAAGTTTTGTATAGGGGAGGGACACCCCTCTTCCCTTTGTCCCTCTTTTATCCTTGTTTTGGCTTAAAGGGCAACATGCATGCTTGGTTTATTCTTGGCTCCATATCAGATGTTTTTTGTGCTATTTAGGTCACATGTTATCTCTGTTTTTGGTCGGATTTGCGGCCCTTTGCATGCTTAACATGCTTGCTTTGTATTTCCTTGTTTGTGCCTAGAAATGCATCATGACTTTTGACTACCATGCTCTCATATCTTGGCTTTACTTTGTGAAGTTCTTGGCCATATTTTATCATGCTTAAGGTCTATTGGCCACTGATTTGGTCTTGTTTAGCATGTTTGGTATAGTTGCTTCACATTTTGGCTTGCGAGCCTTGAATGTGTGAATCATAAACATGCATTGGTTAGGCTATTTCGATGATTTGGAATCATTTAATATGCTATTTCAGTCCCTATACCATGCTTACATGTCTCCATTTATCATCTCTTTCATGCCTTGAAGAGTTGGCCTTTCATGACTAGGAATAGGTCATTATGCATAGCCCTATGTTTGAGGCTTTGGAGCTGCCATATCAGGGGTATTTGGGGCTTATTTTGCATGTTAAAATTCTATTTTTGGTTGTATGGTTCATGCCATGTTTGCTTGGGGTAGTGGTAGTAGAATGCCCCTTTGTTATACCTTAGCTTTGGGCCTCTTTGACTTGCATGTTTGTTGTGCATTTTGTCCATCATTTGGGATGCTTTTGGCCACTGTTTTGGGGTGGGCTTGAGGTCTGCCCCTTCATGGTTTAAGTCCACCATTGCTTACTTGTCACATGTTTGTTGCATGTTTGATTCATGATGTGTTGTCACATGCTAGTTCTTTTGCATACTTGCCATGACATGTTGCATTGCATTTGGCATGCCTTGCATCTTAATCTCATGTTGCATCTTTGAGCCATGTTTGCATAACATGCATTGCATTGCTTGGTTTGGGGTGTCAAGCCAAGTGCGAGGATTGAGAAGTGTTCATACTCCAAGTGATGTAACACGTCTCAACTCTCGGTCACTGAGGCCCTTGACTTTGACATGATAGGGTCTTGGTATTCATTTGTGTGTTGCATGCATTTTCATTGAATTACAACCTTGGCCTCTTAGGCCATCATGCATCAAAATGCACAATTGATGGCCCGAGGATCGAGGGCCATGCTCCCTTCAGTCCACTGCATGATAGGGAGTGTGACCATGCTTACATTTGCTTGAAATTCCATGCCATACACTGTCTGTCCTTTGTTGCTGTCAAAAACCAGTTCTGCAGGAATTTTTGGCCGACCGGCCGTTTATAGTGCCGACTGGCCATGGATGAATGGCCGATAACATGAAGTCCAGCCGATGGACATTTTCCATGGCCTGTGGGTATTTCCTTTAGCCGATGGTGCTCTACAGTGTGTAGGGAATATGTCCCAAGACTTTGGCAGTTTTAAGAAAAGCAGGGCTGTGTAAACAGAGGCAGCGGTGGCATGGTACGAGTTTTTCGGGCGAAACGGAGTCAAGCATGCATCATTCGCGCATTCCAAGGCGAGGCTGTGGCCTTTTCCCTTCTGCATTTATTTTATTAATTAATTAGGAGTTTTGTAATATTTAATTTGTAATAATTAATTTAGTATTATTTATTCGGACTGTAATATTTATTTGGACCCTTCAAGTGACGGCAATTGTGTAATAAATGTGTGTGAGTGCGTGTATGTCTTCCAATCCCACGTCTTTACTTCCATTTTATTTACCTGCTTATGATGGTAGACTAGGGCATGTTTAAATCAGCATACAGTATGATAGCATGTTTGCATTCATTCATCTGTTTTGCATGCATCGGGCTTGGCGCATCATTCTAACTGCATCTGTATTTCAATTCCAAATTGAATACGTGTTAGTTGCAGCATTTCACATGTCATTGTAGATTAGCCGAGCCTATCTAAGTTGCATTCTGCATGTGTTGCATTAGCCATCTTAACATGAATTAGGATCATGCACTTGATTACTAACTAGTTTTTGTTTTGGCTTGGAGTACTAGGTGAGCTTTTATGCTTTAGCATACCGCATGTGTGTGAGTGTTGCCATAATAGCATGATTACCATGAGGCTAGCTGCTTATGTGATATAACTGCTTGAATGCCTGTGGGTGAAGGTTGGATTGTTTGAGTTGGAACAACTCGTTGAAATCCGTGTTTTAGCCTACTTGCGAGTAGCAAATTTCAAAACGTTTCCAAACAAACGGATATGCAATGCTTTGTTCCAAATTAGGCGATCTAGTCTATACTTGTTTTGCTGTGCGCATCACGTAGTAATTCTAGCTAATTAATCGGAATAAGAACACATAACGTTTTCAAAATCGGATATCATGGTTAGTAGAGGCCGATCTTCGGATTAGGCGAGAGGGGGTGCTCATAGCTGACCTTCTCCAATCGTACCCAAGTTCTCGAGCTGAGGCAACTTTGGTGATGACGGACACGTGGCCTTTGGCACCAAGTCAGGGTTTCCTAAATTTTCCAAAATAAAATATTTAGGTGGCGACTCTGTATTTGGAAAAGCAGTCCATGTTTGGCACTTCTTTCAAAAAAATCTATTTTTCTCAAAACAATTTGCCGGATTGGGCGTCCAAACTGTAGAGTGAAGCCCAAGGGCGCTGTCTACAGTGGTACTATAGTATAAAAAGTACATGTACTAGTTTGGGGAAAATCTTGAAATTAATAAAAGAAGTGAGGGTTTGGAATTAAAGTCATGTATTGGAACCTTATTTATGTAGAATTAAATTAAATTAGGCTAAGGAACCTAATTCGGCTAGGATATTCTTGTTCCGATAAAAATTTGAAAATGCTAACTGGCAAGATTCGAAATAATTTAAGAAACTAAGGGCTTGAAGGAAATAATTCAAACGTAAGGGTTTTTAAAGAAAATAGATTTTTCAAGGGCTTCACAAGCTTAGAGCAAAAACTTCTATTTTCCTTTCATATACACTAATATTCCAAGCTTCAACACACCAAAACCATTCCATAAATTCTGTTAGAGTGATATTCTTGAGCCTTATTCCAAAAGAGAGTGAGTGTTCTTCAATTTGAGAGGAAAATAGGGAGTTGTAGCTCTCTCCCCACATAAACCACCTAAGAACACCATTCCAACTACAATTTTGAATTTTTAAATTGAGAATTGAGAACACACTTCCATACACTTGAGGGTGATCAAGAGGGAGTTTGTAAATCCTTCTTTGGAAGGTAAACTTTGCATACTTTTCATTTTCTTGTATTTTCTTTCATTTTCTTTCTTGTGTTGCTTTTCTTGTTTCAATTACATGTTATAAACTTGTTGTAAGCTAATTGGAAGTGGTTAGTTGAGCCAATTACACACTTGCTGTTTGTTTTTTTGGGTTTCTGGGAAAAAAATAGAGCATTTGGCCTAGCCTGGGTGACTGGCCGGTCAGTTTACTGGCTAGCCGGCACCTTTTTCTTGGATAGAATTCGGCAGTTTTCCGGCGTTTCTGCAAAACAGTCTCCGACGGTCTCTGAGCCCCTCCAAGCTCCTGTTTTTTATTATTTATGTTAATTAGAGAGTTTTTGTGAGGATTTAACTTGTTGTAATTATTCTATTCCTCTCCTCCTTTATTTGGATTTATAATATTCAAAGCGATATAATAATTCCCCAACCCGCTTCTTTTCTATCTTGTTCTTTTCCTTGCTTTCCATATGCTATGAATATGCATCTTGTATATGTTTGTCATCATTTCTGTACTTTGCATCCATGCTTTGTGCCTTAAGATCCGGCTAAAATTGCATTTGTGAGTTTTATCGATTATTATGTGATTTTGTGCGTTACCTTATGTCTTAAGCTGTTTTACATGTCATGTACTAGAAACCGATCTTTAGCTACATTTTCATGAGTGAATTGCATTAGGATCTTCTATATAGAAGCATGCATATTTTTACTAACTTTGTCTACATAACAGAGCCTCCAGCTCTGTCTTGAGCGTTGGAAAATTTTCTTGGAGCTCATACATACATATCTCCCTCTATCTCTCTCATTTCCTTCAAAAAAACACCAAGTCCTACACCTCATTTCTTCATCACCACCAAGCACCACCACCACTACTCCATTTCCAATAACTTGGGGAGCTTTCCAGCAGCTAGGAGGCAGCATTTCTCAAGCCAAAAGGGAGCCAAGGATTGGTCTTCAAGGGTAAATGTCAATTCCCTCTTTTTGAGCTTAATTTTGCAACACTTTTCTAGCCATTTTTCTTGCTGTTTTGAGCTCCAACCAAAACTGAAAATGTCATTTTTTTGAGCCATATTCCATGTTTCATTAAGGGCTCATTGCAGTTTGAAGCTTATTTTTGACACTTGCTTCATTATCCTCTTGAATGCCATTATCTTGCATGATATTTTTAGCCTATGTTTCATCTGTTTTGGAGCATGTCATAAACTGTAGATAGGATTATTTTGAGCCCTTCTTCAACATTTAAGAAGGGATCAACACTTTTTGGGACCTCCATGTATCACTTGCCATTGTACCCCTCTTTGGTCCCTACTTTTGCATGTTTTGTTAGCTTATCTTGCTTCTGTTTTTCGGCCATGATCAGTGCTGAAACTGGACATATTTTGACCCCCTTGTCATGTTTCATTAAGGGTCTTTGGCTGTTTGATGAATATTTTGTATACTTTGTGTTATAGCCTTCTTGTGGCCTTAATTTTGCATTGCATTTTGAGCATGTTTATATACTGACTTGGGCTTGATCATCTATTGTAAAATGCCATATTTTGGGACCCTCTTCAACATTGTTGAAGGTAACTCACTTGTTTGAGATCCCCATACATCAGTTACTTCTTTGCCCCTTTGTTGGCCCATTTCTTGCATGAATTGTTTGCCATACTTGTATCTGTTTTTGGGGCTTGTCATCTACTGAAAAACATCATATTTTTGGCCCCTATTCAATGTTGTAGAAGGCCCCTTTCCTATTTGGGGCCAGCACCTGTGAGTTGCTTCATCACCCCTCTTGCGGGCCCTTTTTTTGCATGCTAATTTAGTCCCATGTGCGCTCACTGTCTTGCCACGCTTTGTACTGTAAAAATGCTTGTCTCAGGGCTGCCTTGCTTCTACTTTTACACTTCATGTCCTAATTATGCATGCTTTGTATAGCTGTAAGCCATTTCATGTACCTAGTTTTGCATTTCGGGAGTGATTCCATGCATCGCGTGTCATTTCGCCTTGTTTCGGGGCTGTTTTGCCCCTCATTTTGTCACTGATTTTTGCATGTTTGCATATCATATTCCATGTCTTTGCCATGTCTCATTAGAGTGGCATTTCGGTGCCTGAAGGTCGGTCCACGGTTTGCGTGCACGCGTGCACGTATTTCGAGTTGTCTCATTTTCATCTAATGGCCTCTTATGTGAGTGTGGCTGAGGCTCTCTCATGTTGGTGTAAGCCCATATTGCATTGCGTATGCCATTTCATCCATAGCATTGTGTATGCTCGGTTGTGTATCACCTCATGTAGCGTGTATGCCATTCCATAACATTGTGTATGTTAGGATTGTATCTTAGTTGCATTTCACGCATATCATGCATATTGCATCGTGTTCGGGATAGGAGTTAGCCCGGGCACGGGAAACGAGGTACGTTCCGTACTCTGAGTGACGGAACATGTCTCAATTCCCAAGTCACCGACACTCCGGATTATCCATGATGGAGTTAGGTTTTGTTGTAGTGTTCATATGCATTCATTCTATATTGAGTTATGCAATTCGGCTCCTCGGCCATCATGCATCGAGATGCATGATTGGTGGTACGAGGATCGAGACATGCACACATTTCTGAAAATACATTGCTATGCCCCTTTCGTGCTCTCTGTTGCAGCATATCAAGAATCAGCAGTCTTCCGAGGCTTGGCGTGCTTTTCAAGAATCATTTCAAAACAGAGGCTAATTGGGGCATTCCAGTGGATTTCTGCAGAAAGCAGCCCAAACATGCATCATTCCATCATCCGGAGCAGAATCAAGGCAGTCCTTGGCTTGCATGCCAGTTTTATTATTTTCTTAGTTAATTTGTAAATTAATTAGGAATTTGTACATTATTTGGACAGTATTACTTGGACTGTACTATTCTTTCATTCGGGACTATATATTTATTTGGACCCTCTGCGCGAGGGCATAATTGTAATAAGTGTGGGTGAGTGTGATGTATGTCTTCCAACCCCACATCTTTCTTCCATTTTATTTACCTGCTTATGATGGTTAGATTAGGGCCTATTTCAATTAGCATACAGTATGACAGCATGTTTGCATCATTCATCTGTTTTGCACGCACTGGGCTCGGCGCATCATACAAACTGCATTTGTATTTCAATTCCAAGTTGAATACATGTTAGTTGTAGCATTCCATATGCCATGTTTAGAATAGCCAAGCCTGCTATAGTTGCATCTTTGCATGTGTTGCATTAGGCATTTCTGTATATTTAGGATCATGCAAGATTTCTAATGAGCTTCTGTTTTGGCTTGGAGTACTCGGTGAGTTTTATGCTTTAGCATCCTTGCATGCGTGTGAGTGACTGCCATGAATAGCATGCTTACCATGAGGCTATGTGCTTATGTGATATAACTGCTTGAATGCCTGTGGGTGGAGGTTGGGTTACTTGGATTGGAACAATTCATCAAATGCCTGTTTTAAGCCCACTAGATAGTGGCAAAATCATGTTTTCTAAGCCCACCCGAGGGTGGCAAATCCACGTCTTAGCCTACCTGCGGGTAGCACCATCAAACCATTTTCAAACAAACAAACATGAAATGTTTTGTTCCAATTCAGGTGACTCAGTCTATACTTGTATGCTGTGCGCATCACATAGTAAATCTAGGCTAATAACCGGAATAAGAACACACAATGTTTTCGAAAATAGATATCATGGTTAGTAGAGGCCGGTCTTTGACCAGGCGAGTGGGGGTGCTCACGAAGTGACCTTCTCCAATCGTACCCAAGTTCCCGAGCTGAGGCAACTTTGGTGATGACGGACACGTGGCCTTTGGCACCGAGTCAGGGTTTCCTAAATTTCCCATTAAAAAAAAAACATTTAGGTGGCGACTCTGTATCTGGTAAAGCAGTCCATGTTTGGCACTTCTTTCAAAAATCAGTTTTCTCAAAACGATTTGCCGGATTTGGACTCTTTGGTCCAAGATTAAGAACCGTGACATTTGAGTCCTTGAACTGTAGTGACCCCAATATGAACGGAACGGGACTTAACCCTCCCGGGGCGTTCGGGGACGTCTACAGTTTCTGGCGACTCCGCTGAGGAGTTAGAGAACTTGACTTGAACTCATGATATCTGGTTTTGACTACACTTGTGTGTTTCTTTGCATTGCATTTGCATTGGTGCGCCTAGGACACCGTGTTTGCCATCTGCTATTCCTGAGCGGTTTGCCGGAGGCTTGTCTTGTCAAGGCATGTCCATAAGGCTGACCGGTTACGGGCTCTGCCAGTATGGGAACACAAACCCCGGTTTTACCGGGGCACCCTTTTTGACCATTCGACCTAGTGCATATCGAAATCCATAGTGACCATTCCAAACTAGGACAGGTTGCTTACCCGATATATGTTGTTTTAAACCGCTGCGTGCGTAGTGAAAACCTAGTTCCTGACAAAATAGGACAGGGAAACCCTACCCCAACATAGGGGTGTTTTGGCTCTCACTTATCTGTTATGTGCTTGTTAGAGTGCGTCTCTACAGGGAATGCATGTATCAGTTTATGAGTTTGGGCATCAGGCCTGTGGGCACCGGTTCAGTATTTTGGGATTCAGTTTACCTGAGGGTATCAGTTTGCAGGACAGAGATTTGGGCAGAATTCTGTATGGGGCACACTTATTCAACTATGCTCGTATCTGTTCAGATGAAATCGGGCTGAGATGCTGTCTGTTTTCTCTTTTGCTAGGTAGTCTGGGAACCATAGCTTCAGAGGGCTCCAATATCCCCCGGGTACACCGAACTTGTGTTGATAGACTTTGTCGGGTCAGAGATTCAGTTCAAGGGAAATCAGTGTTCCTTTACCAGAGGCAGGGTGAAAAGGCCAGTCAGACACAAACCATCAGTATAGCAGCTACCAGCTCAGTGGTCTTTGAACAGTCGAGTTGAGATTTTCGAGCCTATTGCAGACATAGATATACCGGTTGCTCAGTTAGATCAGTACAATATGTCGGGTCTGGAAGAGATGGTGCGCCAACTCCAGGATAGTATGAAAGCCATGCAGCAAGACGCTGCCCGCCAAGTGGAATTCGCCAATCAACAGGCCGTGGTCATAACCCAGCAGGCGGAGCTAATTACCCGACTACAGCAGCAAGCCGGAGCATCAGCCTCACATCAAGCTCCTCCTCCACCAAGGGTTTCGATACCGGAGGAGACACCAAATGTCCCGGCAGATACGGACATTCCAGTCTAGCCAGCTCTACCCCCGGTTCTACCCCAGCTATCTAAAACACTCACCAACCTACCAGACTCCCCCTTTGAGTTTGAGACGGACCCCACAGCATTGAAAGTGAGCAAGCTTGAGAAATTGTTCAAAAAGTCTCAAGGGGCCCACTCTATTCCTGATATAGAGGATGGTTATATCGGCTCAGTGGTAACATTACCGGAGCAGTTTAAAATGCTGCATATCGATCGGTTCGATGGCTCTGAAGACCCAATGGTGCACCTCCAACTGTTTTATGATATCTTGAGGCCAATGGGTTTGACCACAGCCCAAAAATTGTCACTATTTCGCCGAACCTTGTCTGGGATGGCCGCAATCTGGTATGCAAAATTAGAAAACTCTGTGAAATAGAACTGGGAAGAGCTGGCTGAGGCCTTTAGTGCTCAATACTCTTACAACACACAGATTGAGGTCACAACTCGTGATCTTGAAGTCACCCGCCAAGAGCCAAAGGAGGGTTTCTCAGAGTTCGTGACGAGATGGAGAGCAAAGGCCTCAATGATGACTACAAGGCCTTCCGACAAAGATCAGATCAGGATGATTGTTCGGAATCTGCATGGCAAATTGCTGCAAAAGATGGTCGTTCTACCTCTGTTTACCTTTCTAGCCCTTCATGAAATGGGGGTTCAAATCGAGGATGCCATCAAACAAGGGATCTTTGCAGAAGATAATGAGCCTTTGAAGAGGAATGTTGCTTCCAATGCTACTACTGATGGTAGCACAACTTCGAAATGCTCAGAAGTAGACACTATCACCACTTCCCTCAATGACCAAAAGCCAGCCACTTTAACTCGACTCCAAGGCCGAAAATTCCATCCTCTTTACATGAGTCTCTCCCAAGCTTTGAAAAAGCTGCAAGAAGAAGGGCACCTAGAACTCCTAGAACCCCAACCCCTTCCAAACCCTCTTCCAACAAGATACGACCCAGCTAAATACTGTGCCTACCATCAGCAGCACGGTCATGATACGAACCGTTGCATCCGCCTCCGTCATAAGATTCAGGATCTTATTGACGAAGAGACCCTAGCTCCACCCAAAGGACCTCAGGTTAGTACTGACTTGTCACCTCCCCACCTCAACCTCATCCATACACTACCAACCACCTTCAACCCCAGCATATACATCACCCCAGCCCATCTACCCAAGCCTGAGGTGTTCATTCCAGAAAGCATGGACTTATGCATGATGGATGCACCTAAACCCCAATCATCTCAAACCCGTGAGCCCACTACTTCTGAGCTAAAGAGAATGATCGAAGATCTTCAAAGAATTGTAACAGATCTAGCCTCTGGGACATTGGCTCCATCATCGACCACAACACATGCTAGGAGTTTCACGACAAAAGGTTCCCCGATCTTGGAACGGGCTGTATTTGAGGAATACCAATCCCTTGGCAAAGTGGAGGCGAGTGGAAAGAACAAGATAGGGGCGGACATGGATCCCCATGAGCATCTTATGTTGGCTGTTGAGGCTTTGAAGGCTGAGGGACTGAACAAAGAGCAAGTGCTCGCAGTTGTTGCAAAAACTGTGGATGGCATTTTCGCCACTCAAGTTGGTGGCAGTTTGAATCAAGGGGCAAGCCGGGAGAAGGGTCATTGTATCAGAAACGTTCCTTTCAGCTATAATCCTCCACTCAGAAGAGATCAGCAAACCAGGCTAGCACCTGCCAATTCCTTTGCTGGTGCGCCCAGCAAAAATCCACAAACCCAGAAGTACCAACCCCGAGGTCAGAGGGTCTTCCATGCCCTCCACATGCCTTTATCCAAAGCTTTCCAAATCCTTGTTGGACAAGGCCATCTCAAACCCCTTGAGCCTCGGCCTCTCCCGAACCCTCTTCCGGCTACACATGATGCTACCCAGTACTGCGCATACCATCAGTAAACTGGCCATACTATCGACAACTGCTTCCGTCTTCGCCATGAAGTACAGGATCTGTTTGACAATGGGGGTGTCCTCCCGCCAAGCTTTGCAAAGTCTATCGGCACTTGATTAGTGAACTTATGGGGGATAATGTGATGTGATCGAGGGATGAACCACCTGCGGGCAGCGCTCAGTTTACTCCAAATACGGTGGATGGCACGCACTGTTCTGAGCAATGTGCAAATACTAGTTTTTGTGTTTTCTGACTTGGGTATTGGGTCAATTTTGTTGTTTTGTTTTGAGTCTGTCTTTTTGTTTTGAGTCAGTCTGTTTTGTTTTGGGTCTGTCTTGTTGTATCGAGTTAGTCCTGTTGTATAGGAGTCGGGTGATTCCGGGGGTGTTACCTCGGGCGTCACCATTTTGTTTCGCGTTTGACTTTTTGTTTTGTTTTGAGTCTGTTTCTGCCAGGGAGCCAGTTATGCCAACAGATTTTGAATGAAACAGCAGTGATTTTCACGCTCTCACATTTGCTTCTGCCGTGTGCTAGTTGTGCCGGGATTTGAATGAAATGGCAGTGCATTCCACCTGCTCTGTCACGCCCCAAACTTGCCCCTAAAAGTTTGGGCATGACCTAAGCAGAAAAAGACACTTAACCTAATTTCATATAGGGGCCTGACTGGAAGCTGTAAGAGTAAGTGATATAAACCAAAAAATAAGCCGTCCATCGAGCTACTAAGTTATGCCAGGATCATAAACATTTCATAGAACAAGTGCATCAAAAGCCAAAAGCCAAAAATACCTTTGAGAGTTAGTTATTTACATGCATATACAAATCCAACCCCGAGGTGGGGTACATAACAAAAAAATATTAAGTACATAACAACTTAGGCTAATAGTAAAAGCATGAGCCATCATCTAACAGACTTCACGAAAGTAGGGTTCCGATCCAAAACTTGGCTGTGCCTAGGCTGACAAAAGTATGACGATGCCGAGTTATGGTCGACCTCCTGGTTGGTTACCTACAGAAACAGACATAACGTAGGGTGAGCCAAGCTCAATGAACAATAATACTGGTATGTATGTAAACATAATTAATGCTGAAATCATGTAATCAGTCTGTCTCCGTATAGCTTGCTGGGACAATGTAATCAGTTCATAACATTCATAATTTGGCCCCTGGCCTAAGAACTTCACACATTCAGAAAGAGTCCTTGGGTTCATAATTTACAGTTCATCACATAGACCTTTAGTCCCTTTGATTCACAAGCTCACAATAGCATAAGTTCATGTTTCACACATCGGCCTTTGGCCTCATAATTTCATCGTTCACAAAGTTCATATTGCACACATCGGCCCTTGGCCTCATGATTTCATCGTTCACAAGGTTCATATTGCACACATCGGCCCTTGGCCTCATGATTTCATCATTCACAAGGTTCATATTGCACACATCGGCCCTTGGCCTCATGATTTCACAAAAAGGCTCGTAGCCACATTAATTCACAAATGGCTCTAGGCCAAATTGGTTCACAAATGGCTCTAGGCCACATTAAGTCACACATTTATAATTTCCTTGGTGCAGTCCAAAAGTTCACAAGATTTCACATGTGACGTGCATAACTTCACAACCTTTTTGATGTTTCCACAATTTCATAATGGTTCGTCCATAATTTACGTCCACAATTTCATAATAATTCATAACGTCAATACATAATAAATTGAGTAAAGAGTCATTGCGGTACTATTACTCACTGCGATGTGTTGGCGTGCTAGTGCCTTCAGGAGTGTGCCCTGCACACAATCACCACTTACAAATTAGTTTCCTTTTTGTTCATATGAATTTATAATCATCTCAAAGTTATCAAAACAAATATTCTAACAAGACCAGAGGGTACAGCACGTAAAATAGAATAATACGGAATTTTTCTGAAAATCAGTCCTCCGCTCGAGCGCCACTTTGGCCGCTCGAGCGGACCGCACAATTCCACCAAAAATGCTGAGAGAGTGAATTGTGCGCTCGAGCGGACATTACTCCACTCGAGCTGACATAGTAATTTTGAAAAACTTGCTGAAGGAGTGATTTTCCCGCTCGAGCGGAATATTCTCCGCTCGAGCGGACCAAACGAATTCTGAAACCCTGTTTTTCCTCCATTTGAGTTCTACCTTGATGCTCAAACCTCAATCTCCCAATTACAAGCAAAATCAAGGATTACCATAGTTCCAACTCAGTTAAACACACAATTATGTTATATATATATCAGTTCTTTCCACAAAATTGAGTTCAATCATCACTTAAATTCCATAACCCACTCCTCACTCACTTCTTACTTCACATACACACATAGAGACACATAGAACTACTCAAGCTTCCAATTCAAACTCATAAATACATATTTTCATGGAATAACAAAGATTTAGAGTATAGATTCCCTTCATAACACAAATTACCACATAAGATATTCAATTCCCTCTATGACTAAAGAAGAATTCCAACCATAGCTAAGAGAGAGTGAGACAAGATCAAAACTTTCCATACCTTGAGTTCAATTCAAGCAAGTCTTCAAAATCCTCCCAAATTCCTCACTTGTTGGCTTCCTCTCTCTCTCACCCACGTTTTTCCCCTTTTGTTGACACCCAAGAGATGAGTCAACATGCCCCAAAGAGTTACATATATATATATAGATATTTATAGCTTATAATAAGACGAAATTCAATCGTTTAAGCATCTGAAATTGAAATTTCACAGAAAATCCTATTAGAGCTAAAAAAATATGCAGATTTCAAATATTAAATCAATTTCTGCAAATTAAGCCTCTAAGGCGCCCAATTTCAAATCCAAACAGGTTAATTGTGACAGATAACGTTCCCGACCAACAGATAGCATTTCATTTCCTCTAAGTTTCGTTTAGTGTACCGCAAGTGCACATAGAAATTCATACTATATATTCAAAAACACAAAATAGAGAGCTGAAGAGATATCAGATTCATATACGGGGGTCGGGTTATTACATGCTCTCTTGTGCCTTGAAGTCATTGTAATGACCTGAGTTTTTCGAAACCTTTTGAACACTGCGGTAAAAACAAAGAGGGAGGAATTCCTCGGGATTTGCAAAACTTTGACAGAGCTGGCAAGCATAGTTACTAAGTGATGATCAGTGTCCTTGGCTCTAAGGAAGTAGCGTCCTAGCCGGCCAGTAGATTTGGCTAGGACATAACAGTGCCAAACGGCAGGTATACCTAAATTATTCCTAAGACGCCGGTTTAGCTCTACAATCCCATTATGATGCGAAAAAAATTCACGTTGGGCTGGGAAGGGATTAGACCCCAGTATCGAAGAACGGCCCTCAAAAATGGATGAAGGGGGAGTGACAGGAGAGGAAAGACGATTGTGCTCTCATCTTCCCTCTCCATATCAGTGGTGTTGTCTGCCAAAAGTGACAGATGGACATCGTCGGGGATGGAAAAATGGCGTCGAAAGCTGGAGATTCGATCTGCTGAAGGGAGCTCCTTCAGATGTTTTTCCATACTGGCTAGCCCAATGATTATGGGAAGCTAAAAGCAAACAAGAAAGTGGGATCGGAAGTGAAGGAGAAGAAAACTTACAGGAGATGAACGGAAAAACGAGGAACAAGGAGTTGCAGAAGCCACGAATTCAAGGAGTTGCACTAGAAGGTGAGCCAGATATTTTTGAGTATTCAAAACATACATTCGAAAAGACAATTTTAAATCACATTAAATGGAGGCAGTGTACGAAGGGCCGGGAAATCGTTATAATGACCAAAAGCATGTGCGCGTTTTGACATACATTGGGAAGAGGATTAACCGCCGAATTTTTGACTTTCCAGGCTCGAAGCCAAACACGCCGACTAACTGATCCTAGTGGGGTGTTTGGGGGGCAATTGTGGGAGCCGGATTATATTGGATCAATGGGGATTAATGGACGAGTCCAGCCCGGGACACAATATTTATTCGGCATTGATCCTAGTCAATTGAAGAGTCGAATAAAATAATCAGCATTCCAACTAGTGGAACAAAGGCCGAGTAGAAGTACATGCAAAGGATTGAGGATGGGCCTGGTCCTAGGGCCCAAAGAGAATAATATAAATACAGGATCATCAGTCAGAGAAAGGTATGTGAGAACTAGCAAACTTAACTTAAGATACAAGTAACCAAGAGAGTATACACTGACTTATCCGTTGGAGTGCTAATTCCGGCACCCCCGACCGGAGTGTTCATTCCTTTTTAGGTGACTAGCTGAGGATCACGAGCGTCCCCCAGGATCTGAAGAGTATTTCCAAACCACTTCCCTACAGCATACAATACTAAGCCTAAATGACCAAACCAGCCCCGGACAGAGGTTAAATATGCCAAAACAGTGGCTGAAATAAGCTAAGATCAAGGCATATAACACAAGGAAAACATGCTCGTTTGATGGCTCGCAAACAAGGCATGAAGATTCAACTCTCAAACACAATGAAAGAATGATATATGTGAGAGTGAGGCAATGATATGTGCTCTGAAATTACATGCCAAATGGTGTCATACCATGCAAACATCACATGCACAACGTGTTAAAGGCCGCAAAACTCAAAGCTAATCAAGGCCCTTTACACTACAACCATACTAAACAATGCTCAAATGACCCTAACCATTCAAAACAGATCTAAGGCAGGTAACATGCTAGACTTGTAGCATAAATGGAAAGAAAAATAAGCTCATATATTGGCTCACAAACAAAGTATAATGCTCAACTTCTCAAAAGCATTGAAAGAGTGATTTAAGTGGAAGTATGGCAAAGATATAAGCTCTGAAATTACATATCAAATGATGCCATATCACACAAACATCACAAATATAGCATGCTAAGGGTCTTAAAACTCAAGACTAGCAAAGCCAACTATGCCATAGCTATACAAAGCAAGCCCTAAGAGGCCAAGACCACTCAAAGCAGTCCTAAAGCATGCTAAAACGATGCCAAAAACATGTTGGAGTGTAGCCAAAACAAGCCAGGATGGTAAGCCAAATCACCAAGTACACTAGGTTAATGAGCATGATTGCACTACAAGTGCAAGAACCAAGCAAGAGATGACCCAACCAACCAAAATCAGAGTTAAAGAATGTTAAATAATGGCCAAAAACATGTTGGAGTGGAGCCAAAACATGCTAGAATTATAGGCTAAGACATGAAGCACACTAGGCTAACAAGTAGGATTACACTACAAGTGTATAAAGCATGCAAGAGGTGACCAAACCAGCCAAAATCAGAGTTAAAGCATGTCCAAAAGGTAACAAAAACATGCTCAAACAAAGCCTCACGAGGATAGAAACACATGCTCATTTGATAGGCCAACAACACATGCTATCAAGACAAGAGGAGGGGGGACCACCCCCTCCTATTTGGGATGTCAAAACAAGTTTTCCACCACTAAAATTCCTCTGGAATTCAGTGGTTAAAAGGCCAAAACAAGATCAGTTTCAAAAGCTTTAAATGAAGGTAAGAAGCTTAGCAAATAAGCCACCAAAGAGGGTGAAACACCCCTAACTCTGAAAACACTTTAAACTACCATTTTTAACACTTAAAAACAAAGCTTTTTGTAGTTGAAAGCTAGTCCTAAAATAGCATGCAAAGAGGGCCAAACTAATGATCAAAATAAAGCTTTAAGAGGGATTAAGGCATTACATTTGAAGCACAGCAACAACAGCACCACTTTTGAGCCAAAACCAGCTTTTTTAAGCTCCAAACAAACCTCAAGAAACCTTAGCTCCAAGGTAGGGTGTTTGGCTAAGAGGGTTGTGTACAAAATGCAAAGAAAATACAATTCTAAGCACAATATATATATATATATAGAGAGAGAGAGAAATCTAGAGAGAGTAAATTTTTGTCTCCCAAAAATTTGAACCCTCAAGAAGGGGGAGGCACCTCCCCTTTTATAGAAATGCATGCAAGAGCTTGCTCAAATCCCTCCTTACACGTGTAGGGAGGATGCATGCAGTGGCCAACAACTGGCACAGCTGGCACCAAAAATATCTGCAAAATAGAAAAAAGCCCGTAGGCCACTTCCACTAGTCTACCGGCCACTTCAAGTGGCCTACAAGAGGGAAAAGTGGCCTACAGATGCCAAAAGTGGCCGACAGGTCCTCCCCTCCCTCCAGGCAAGGGGTAACAAGGTATGGTTCAAAAACCAACCAAAAAGAAGAGAGCTAAGAGGCCCCAAGACAAGGCACTCAGCCGAAAGCTCCTGAAACTAGCCTACCGGCCACTGCAAGTGGCCTACAAGAGGGAAAAGTAGCCTACAGCTACAAAAAGTGGCCTACAAGCCTCTCTCTCCCTCCAGGCAAAGGCACCAAGGCATGGTCCAAAAACAAACCAAGAAGAAGAGAGTTAAGGGGCCCCGAGACAAGGTGTTTAGCCAAAAACTCTGGAAAGTCTTAATGAGGACAAACATGCACAATCACCGAGTGCACAAACGATGATGTCAAAGTCTTGAGATCGGTCAAAAATGGGGTGTCTACAGCTATGCGTCGAGGAAGAAGAATCAAAGCGCCTTATGGAGGCCATGCACGGAGAAGAGTGTGGAGCCCACATGAATGGTGTGATGCTAGCCTGAAAAATCCTTAGACAAGGTTACTACTGGTCAACCATAGAAGAGGATTGTATTGGTTTTGTTCGGCGCTGTCACAAATGCCAGATTCATGCTAATCGTATGAACATTCCACCGTCGATGCTCTACAACATGACTACACCATGGCCATTCTCTATTTGGGGGATAGACGTTATCAGTGCAGTTACGCCAAAGGGGTCAAACGGGCATGAGTTCATTCTGGTAGTAATCGATTACTTCACAAAATGGATGGAAGCTCAGTCTTACTTTGCATTGAAAGCATCGAATGTGGCTAAGTTCATCAAAAACATCATATGCCAGTATGGGGTGCCCAATGAAATTATCTCCGATAATGGAACGCACTTCAAGAAAGAGGTGATAGATTTGCTCAAAAAATATAACGTGGCTTTCCATAAGTCATCAACCTAAAGGCCGCAGACCAATAGGGCTGTTGAAGCTGCTAATAAGAATATCAAGAGAATTCTGCAAAAGATGGTGGAAACCTATAAATATTGGCCAGATAAATTGCCATTTGCGCTCTGGGGCTATAGGACCTTAACCCGAACATCTGAAGGGGCAACCCCTATTCTCTTGTCTATGGGATGGAGGTTGTTTTGTTGATCATAATTGAAGTGCCCTCACTACGAGTCATGGCTGAAAGTCAGATAGTAGAGGCAGATTGGCAGCAAAGTAGGTTTGAAGAGTTAATGTTATTTGATGAGAGAAGACTAAGGGCATTGTATCATGTCTAGGGCTACCAACGCCGAATTGCTAGGGATTTTAACAAGAAGGTTAAGTCCCGAAATCTCAAGGAATGAGACATGGTGCTGAAAGACAACCGAGCTCCCATTCATGACCCTAAGGGCAAGTTCAAACCTAATTGGATTGGTCCTTACATCATCAAGTCAATCTGGTCAGGAGGGACGGTTATTCTTATGGACTTGGATGGTCTAGAGCTCTCACAACCAATCAACATGGACAAGTTGAAAAAATATTACCCCTGAGAGGCTCACAAGGCTGAAAACTCGAAAGGGCAACCTAGGCAAAATTTAGAGCACAAAAAATTAGAAATAAAGAAAAATTGAACTCGCAAGGTTGAAAACCCTAAAAGGCGGCTTTGGCAAAAGTTAGAGCGTAAAAGGAGAGAGTTAATACTCAAGTGAACCTGAACCAAACTATGTAAGGCTTGATTCCCATTTTTGGGATACGCAGGCACCTTCATCCTGAAGTTCGGCCATAACTATCTCCAGTTCAACTATCCTATCCGTTTTCCTAATCAAGTCATCCTTGTTCATCATCTATTAGTTCGGTTGTGCTCCGTATTTTGGGTAAAAAAGCTGAGTACAGAACAACAGTAATGATACGTAGCCAGGGGAAGTTATGATTTCTTTTGATTCAGGATTGTACATCTTGAGGATCGATTCTATGCGTGTCAAGTGGTGATCGTTTCCAAAAATTGTTTTGGAAAGTTTTAATAAAAGTTGATTTTGTTCAACATTTCACCCTTTTACAACTTTGACCATTTTTGGGACCAAAAGGAAAATTTTCAGTACTCGCAACTTTAATTTTCTTGATTTCAACATAAGTACATTCTCCAAACTCTTTGATTCAAATCAAAGTTGCTTTTTATATCTTAAACTTGAAAAGAAAAGATCAAAGCAATAAAACTAGGGGTACAGTTGAGTCAGGTGGCTCTATGCCAAGGATAGTCCAACCTCTACTTCCTCTTCATGCCAAGCCAAACACACCTTAGACAAGGTGTAACTGAAACTAATGACAAGGGCCAGCATCTCTCCCGTCCTCCAAGCCATGAGATACCGGGGCAGATACGAGGCTTTAGCCAGAAATGAAGTTGTGTATTCCACCCCCTCATCTGGACGTATCTGATCATGCCCAAACTAGTGTCAAAACCGAAAAGGAAAGTAGAACACGCAATGTGTAAGGCCAATTAACTCTACACCCGACTATCGGGACATGCTGTAGCTCATCTCAGCTAAATTAAACTAGGGGTAATGCCAAGATATATCAGCTGCGGACCGGATGCACATCCAATCACACCATAAACCCTCTAAGGGGAAATGTATTAGCCGTTGGCGAAAGAAGTAAGCCCTGGCCGAGTATTCGGGACAAGGGCCCACTACCTACAGTTTATCCATCAATCATACCTAGGGAGGGATGAAAAATAAGAGAAATTAAAGAATAGAGAGGTGTGCGTTGAGGGAAAAGTAAGAGAAGGGTTTTGATAGAAAAATAGAGAATGAGTGATGAGTGATGTAAGAATTATAAATGAGAAGGGCGGAAAATAATACATGGAGAAGTAGTGGGCTCTTTGCAAAGCGGGTAGTCTCTCCCCGACAGAAAGCATCCAAACCCATCAAAGTTTTGGCTAGTGCTAAACCTATACAGCTCTTGTCCTCTTTCAAGCCTTGGGTCACTTCAATCAACCGGATGTTGGCTCCGTCGAAACTAGGGGCAATTAGGAGTTGCACAAGTAGGCATAAACAGAGAGCATGTTGTCGGTGGCTGCACCAGAGAAGGTCGCTCCTGTCTCTAATAGCGGAAAGCTGATGAACTAAACCGGGGATGTCTAGTTCCCCATCATAAGCCAAAGACCAAGCCTAGTGCAATGATAATCCACACATCCGTCCAAAAGCCTGGGAATGGCTAAAACGAGGCCGAGGCATGATTTCTTCGTCGCGCCGAGATTCCATTAGTGCTTGAAATTCTTCGAGTGTTGGACACATTTCTTGAGATCCAAATTGAAACACATGTGTGATCGGGTTCCAACATCGAACCACGGCATGTAGGATTGGAATGCAAAGAGAAGTACAACTCAAAAGAAAAAGAGCGTTTAGGCCAAAACCATGAAAATTCACCCTTTTCGAGCAATCCAAAGTGGCTATCCAGTCTCGAAGCCTATTGACAAGTAACATCTCCATCTCGAGGGAAAAATATTAAAGACTTCTGAGTCTGCCAGAAAAACAGCATGTGAGCACTATTTATAGAGTTTGAGAAGGAGCTGTGCAGGACAATTGGACAGTGCTGACCGACATCACACTGATGGCCGGCCTTCCACCAGTGATGGCCGGCCGTGCATCAGTGAAGCCCGGTCAGGTCTTAGTGCTGATCCAATTCAGTGCAGTTGTAGCAAAAGCTGGCCTTGTTCAGGAGGACCATGATTGTACTTTTGAGTTTTGTTTTGTTTGTACCAAGTGTTTTTTAGTATTTTTTAATTCTTTTCATTTCATTTTTTTGTTATCGAGTTGTATTTTACATTCTGGCCTGTTGCAAGTCATTATCCGATTCATGCATCAATTCAAGAACAAGCATTCACAATTCTAAAGGTTACAATGCAAGGGTTACACCATTAATCACATGCGAATACCCATTATCACATTGTGCAAAGAGATCATTCAACAAAAACTTGACTTTTATAAACTAGCGTGTCCTGCCCGATCATTGTTTTACAAAACAAAGTAAAAAATAAAAGAAAAATCTTTAAAAACAAAAGGGTCTATCTGAAGCTAGTCTTTAACTACGAAGCAAAACGATACGAAAAAAAAAAAAAGCAAACAAATAGACAGACAAACAAACAAAACAAAATAGCAAATCATCATCATCATCAGTAGCCCATCCTAGCTCTCTTCCTCCTCGGTTGTAGAGAAGATGCATCACTGTCGTCGCTAGGGCAGCTAGACTATAAGTCAACCTCCTCTCCCTCGTCCTCGGTGGTTGTGGATCCATCAAAAGACTCCTTAGAAAGTGAACACTGCCTCACTCGACCTTTCCCCCAATCGGCTCCTCCGCGGCCCCTCCTCGACCCCTCGGCCCTGTCTTTGTCTACTGGCTGCGGAAGGTGTTGCAGGCACTACTGGCGCCGGCTCAAGCTGAAGAGAGGATAAATATCAGTATGAATTAATATAGTGCACAGTATGGCAACAACAGTAAACCGCAGATAGAATTTACCTGGATCCCATGGGTGACTAAGGCAGTCCACCTCCTCCGTACCATGAGGAGCAGTCGAGTCGATCGTACGAAGGAGGTCATTACTGTATGCCCGGGGGATCTCCAAAAAAAAAAACAAAATCTAAGAAAGGCAGTCGGAAGTAATAGCGAACAATGAATAGAAATGGCAGAAAACAAGCTAAAGTGCAGTATGGACTAGCATAAAGGAATGTGTACCTGCTCGATGCCAGGAGCAAACACTTGTCTGCGGTCCCTCTCCTCGATGTGCTCAAGTGGGATCTGCTCAATCACTCTATCCGAATGCATGTACATGATCTCAGTGGGAATCACAGGAAATCCAAGAATGGGAGCAACGGTAGAGGCACCTCCAGCAGGCGCATCAGTAAGTGCATCACCAGTAGCAACAACCTCCGGCACAGCTTGAGCCATGCCTGGGTAAAAAGCGCCATCACCCGGTGTGTAAGAAGGTAGTGAAGTCGCCAGGCTCATGATGATGATCATCATCCTCGCCCAACATCAGGAGATCGATCTCAGGATCGTCCTGCAGCTCATCCACTACCCTCATAGCCGGGGGAGGCGGGTGTGGAATGTCAGAAGAAGCAACGCCCCACGTTTGGTGGATAAACCCCTCTCCCAGGTAGTACCCTCAGCCAAAGGGGCCCTCGAATAGAATCCTCATCGTAGAGGCATGCCATACAGCGGCATTGGTCATCCTCGACACCTGGGGAATGCCCACCCAAGGGTACCAGTCAACCTGTGAAATCAATGTAGTGTTAGATCAGTGTATTATGAGAAAATCAGTGCAGTGTCAGATGTTAGTGCAGTGTTAGATGGCAGTGTAGTGTCAGATGCTAGTGCATTGTCAGATGCTAGTGCAATGTCAGTTGTTAATGGCAGTGCGGAGTCAGAAATCAGTGCAATGTCAGAAGTTAGTACAGTATGAAGATGGCAATATGGCACATATGCAACAGTATGAGTGACCGTGTAGTATAGGAAACAGTGCAATATGCTTATAGTACGTAACAGTTAAAGACTAGTATTTTGCTACCTGGTCCACCGTGATCGTGTCAAAAAAGCGGCGGAAGTACGGGAAGGTTCGGTCTACAAGGCGGCATCGCTCAAACCGCAAGTTGAAGTACCGAGAGCAGGGTACTGACAACTCGATCGGCCTCACTGGGACTGGAGCCAAGGAAGTGAAATATGTGTAGACCTAAAGCTACAAACAAAAGACATGGGAAAAATAGATCAGAAGAATAAGAAATGCATCGGTGAATAGAATGTAAAGCATATTAGAAAAGTGAGTGTACGGTATACCTCCCAAACTCCCCAGTAGCCACCGAGTGAATCCGCTTTGCAGCGGGAGACGAAGCTCATGTAGTAGTATAAGGTGGCCAGGCCGACACCACCCCGGTCGTACTCCACCACCCGCGGAAGGCATACCAGTGCCCCTAGAAGGTATAACCCCACGGTATTTTCCCTGTTCGCAAATAGGGTAGTACCGAGAAGATACATGAGCAAGCCATGGGTGTATTGGACAACCTCATTTGCAGTAGCTGGCTGAGTGCCAAAAAAGTGCTCCAAGAACCAGTTGTAGCGCACCATCCCATGGCTGGTGATGTCTGGGATCGCCCTGAGAAGCTAGAGCTGTGCAACTCTCCACTGGGTCATATCCGGATCAAAATGGACTAGGTCGCTGAACCCAACCCGCAAACCAGTTAGCATCGAGAAGTCGTATAGGGTCAACATCATCTCCCCGATCAAGGAGAAGTGGAATGAGTCGGTGGTATCCCACCATCTCTCTACCATGGCCCCATAGAGCCATGACTCGACCCTCATCTGTATGAGCCTGGAGCATAAGAGCCTAAAGCCAGCAGCATCAACTAAAGTACGAACCTCTGCGGGAAACCGCTCGTACCAATGTCGGGGGCCAGATATGGAGCCATAACCGCCTATCCTCGTGGCTATCACCTATTAATTCGGAGTTTTATCAGTATATCTACAATAGAGACGAGTGGTTTGTTCATCAATTTCAACATATGTGCAAAGTAAAATAAGGGAAAAAGTTGCGTACCATGGAGACATCACCAGATACGTGCTCTATGGGCTCTCGCAGTAGGGTGTCCTCATCTATCCCTGGGATGAAGCCCTCAAATCTCAAAATACCACCCAAGGGTGGCACGTATGTACGGGGCTAGTAAGTAGCCGCATCAAAGGGCCTCTCGACAAGGGAAAGCAATGCAGTAGCTTCTTCTGCCTCCATATCCGCACCAAGGGCAACACCAATACCTGTGGCAAGCTCAAGAATGGGTACTTCGCCACTAGCCTTAGAGAGGAGATGAAAAAGTGAAGAAAAGTGAGTGGATGAGTGATTTTGGAGTGAAAACCTCAAAAAAAAAACCCTAGGAGAGAGAGAGAACCAAGAGAGAAGAGGGGGAAAACTCAAAGAGGCAAAGGGAAAATGTATGAGAATCTAAGAAAAACCAAGAGAAAACTCAAAGCTTCACCAAATCAAGTTTTAATTGGTTCAAAATCTAGAGGAGAGCAAAGATTTTTAGGAAAATTTTGTAAGGTTTGTTGGGTTTTTGTGAGAAGAGGAGAAAACTAGAGAGAGAGAAGTCCTACAGAGAGAGAGAGAGAGAGAAGATTTTTTGGGTTTGGGTGTGTGCAAAATAGGGATGGGTTTGTGTTATTGTAAGCCGTGGCGTGTGATTTTCCTGATTTGCCCCTGCCCTGCTGTCGAAGCCCGACCGGCTGTCTTAATGCCCGGCCGGCTCTCGGTGTAACTCAGTTTTGTTTTTTTTTTTTTCTTTTCTATTTAGTATTGTGGGGCCTTGATCTAAAAAAAATCAAACAAAAAAAAAGAGTTGAAGGGGAAAAAAATGGTTTGGTTTGTTTGTTTTGTTGATTAATGTGATCTGTTTGGATCGTTTTGGTTAAACTCATAACTCGTTTGTTTTGGTTAAACTCACAACTTGTGTTGTGTGAATCATGTCATTAGTTTATATATTTCATTAGTTGTTTCGGTAAATTGTAATTTGTTTTGTAAAGTTGTAACATGTTGCTTTTTGGATAAAATCAATTTTCAAAAAATTCAAATAAAAAAAATCGAATCAAACAACTTGATTTTCAAAATTACTATTTGGATATCACTTTTTGTGCAGTATTTTGATTTACGTTAACTCGTGTGTACACTTTGTAATTTGATTTCTCTTTGTATTGAGTTCTAAGTCTTGCTTGCTCCTTTGTTGCTCTTCTCTCCTCTCGCATGTAACGCGTTAGGATTGCAAATCGGTTAAAAACATCGGGTGCACTCGGTGTTCACACCACCTTTCCTCCTCTCGCGTGTGATGCGTTAGGATTGCAATTCAGTTAAAAACATCAGGTGCGCCCGATATTCACACCATCTTTCCTCCTCTCGCATGTGACGCATTAGGATTGCAAATCGGTTAAAAACATCAGGTGCACCCGATGTTCACAGCACCTTTCCTCCTCTTGCATGTGACGTGGTAGGATTGCAAAAAGTTTAAAAACATCGGGTGCGCTTGATGTTCACACCATCTTTCCTCCTCTCGCGTCTGACGCGTTAGGATTGCAAATCAGTTAAAAAAATCGGGTGCGCCCGATGTGCACGCATGTGATGCATTAGGATTGCAAATCAGTTAAAAACATCCGGTGTGCCCGATGTTCATACCATCTTTCCTCCTCTCGCGTGTGATGCGTTAGGATTGTACCTTTGGTTAAAAATGTTGGGTGCGCCTATTGTTCACATCACATTTCCTCCTCTCGCATGTGACACGTTAGGATTGTAAATCGGTTAAAAACATCGAGTGTGCCTGATGTTCACACCATCTTTCCTCCTCTTGCGTGTGACACATTAAGATTGCAAATCAGTTAAAAACATTGGGTGCACTCAAGTGCTCACACCATCTTTCCTCCTCTCGCATGTAACGCGTTAGGATTGCAAATCGGTTAAAAACATCGGGTGCTCCCGATGTTCACACCATCTTTCCTCCTCTTGCGTGTGACGCGATAGGATTGTACTTTGGTTAAAAACATCAAGTGCGCCCGATGTTCACACCACCTTTCCTCCTCTCATGTGCAACGCGTTAGGATCTCGGTTGAGACCTCGGGTGCGCTCGATGGTTACGTCGCCCTTCGCCTTTCCTGCACAACGCGTAGTTAGGGTTTCATAATTTTTTTACATCCTTTTTACAGGAAATGTCGTTTGGCTCGTGTTTCCCATGCGTGGCATGTTTATTTACTTACTTCTTTTCATGGTTGGAATTGTAGTACCTTGTTTCAGTTCGTTTAAATGTGGCATTTTCTTTGCATTGCATTTGCATTCAAGTGTTTCATTGTATGGCCTCATTGCATGATCATAAGTTATGTTCTTTCATCTTATGTTTGCATTTTGCCCCTAAACTACACTGGTTTGATTCTTTGCAAAAGGATACATAGACAGCTTGCGAGCACAACCAATCTAATTTATGTCTTCTTTTCTTGCCCAAGTCTTGTGGCCTCATCAAATGAGTTGTCTATGGGCATTGACATTCACTCACGTCATTTCATGACTGCTCGTGCTCTGTCAAAGAAGGGCAATTGTAGACACCCCATTTTCACCGCCCACAAGACTTAGGCACTTGGTTCGATACACTCGATGATGAAAGTTGAATTGTGTGCTTTGAATTCACAGCGATTCGGATTCAGTCAGGCTCTCAAAATAACCTCAAATCATCAACATTTACCTTTTCAAAATCTCTGAGTCTCATTTTTGGACCTTTCACCACCCTTAGCAGAGTTTGAACCAAAAAAAAAAATAAGAGAGGGCATGCATGCCCGCCATGCCGCAGTGAAGGCCGACCGGGGCTATGAATGGCCGGCCAGGCCTTGGTCTTAAGGAGGCAGAGAGCCAATGCTTTGAGTCTGAGAGCGGGGATGATGACACTGGCTCGAGATTAGAGAGCGAGGAGAACGCTAAGGCCAGTTCTGAGTCAAGGAACGAAGATGATAATACTGGCTCTGGCTCAGAGTGTGATTCTGATAGCGGCGCCGCTAAAGACAGTGCCCCTGAGTCCCCTCCGAGGAAGAGGACAAACAGGGCCTCTCGAGCTTGATGCGACTGGTGAAGATTCTTGTACTTTTTGCTTAGTTTCTTTTATTTTGGTAGCTTAGCACACGTATAGCTTCAGATAAGCTTTTACTTTTGCTTTTGAAAACTTGTACTCTCTTTTGTAAAAACTATGATCGGAGTGAAACCCTCGCAGTTTTATAAAAAAAGTGTTATTTTTTTTGCATCACGTGCACCACATTTGCATAAAATGGAAATGGAATTGAATTTGAAAAGGAGAATACTTGTATTGGACAATATTCTTAATCGAATAATGAGCCAACCAAAACCCAAATACAAAATACAACTCAATAAATGGAAAACAAAGTAAAAACAACCCAAACACAGCTATGTACACCTGCTAAAAATAAAAGACTCAAAACAAGACCCAAAACACAAAAACCAGGACAAAACCAAAATGCCAAACTACCAGGCCACAAAATGGACGGCCGGTCACCAAAAGTGGGCGGCCAGCCACCACAAGTGGGTGGCCGACCACTTGTGGTGATCCACCAGATGACTGACAATTGGCCTCCACTCACAGCCCTTCCTTTTACAAAATGTCCTCCTTTGCAATTTCTTCACTAGAACCTTATTTTAGCTCCTGTTTTCATTGAAAATTGATATCTTCCTTGCAAAGAAACTCAAAGATTGGATAGCCACTTTAGACGGCACGAAAAAAGTGAATTTCTAAGGTTTTGGCATAAACGCGCTTTTTTCGTTGAGCTGTACTCCACTTTATTTTTCGTTCCTTCATGCCGCAGCAAGATGTTGGGACCCTATTACACACGTATTTCACTTTGGAGCACAGGAAATGTGTTCGACTGTAGACACCCCATTTTGACCGCCCGCAAGACTTAGGTGCTTGGTTCGATACACTTGATGATGAAAGTTGAATTGTGGGCTTTGAATTCACAGCGATTCGGATTCAGTGAGGCTCTTCCAATAACCTCAAATTGTCAACATTTACCTTGTTTGAATATCTGAGTCTCATTTTAGGACCTTTCACCACCCTGAGCTGAGTTTGAACCAAAAAAAACAGGGGAAGGCATGCATGCCTGGTTGTGCCTCAGTGAAGGCTGGCCATGGCTATGAATGGTCGGCCGGGCCTTGGTGGAGAGAAACACTATACTGGGCGGGAGCCCACCAACTATCCATTTTTGAAGATATTTGTCACCTTTTAAGCTCAAATTCTATAAATACAACCATATACCTCTGTTTTGGGGGTTACACAATTTAGAAAGAGCCTATATACCTTGAGAGAGCTCCTCCTTCCTCTTTATTCCATGGCAAGCAACCTTTGAGTTGACCTATCTTCCTTGTATCATCTATATGCACCATACACAACGTTAACTCATCATCTTAGAGTCTTGTTTGGCCTTTGAGAATCATAATTCATGCTTGAGAGCGTGTCAAGAGTGAGTTTGATCATCAACCAAAGCTTACTCCCTTTTGAGAGGCATAAGCTTGTAACCTTTGTTCTTGCTTTTGATTTCTTCATTTCTACTTATTTCTTGTGTCCTTGGACTATTTTACACCTATTCTAAGAGTTGGAACTTGGGTTTGGATAAGCTACCAAAGATGGTAAGGTTAACACCCTTACTTGCACCTATTTTTGTAGCTCAACCCTTAGCTCATTTACACTCTTTTCCTTTGTTTTTTGAACTGATTTTCAGAGTTGAACTGAGGCCCAAAACATGATTTGAAGTCTTGAAATTGGAGGGGTTGGTCATCCCTCCTTGTTCTTTTGCTTACATAGCTTTAATGTCTTTGCTTTTGCTTAGCTTTTGAGCTCTTTTCTTACATTTTTAGCTACTATTTTAGGCTTATTTTAGACTGTTTTAGGGCTGTCTCATTCTATTTAATTACTTCAAGCTTTGGTTAGTTCATTTGTTTTCTCATAAGTTTACTTGTATAGCTTGTTGCATGTTGTTCTAGCTTTTCTTCAACTCATTTCCATGTTTAATAATCTCATTTTAATAATCAACTTTCCATTCATCTCTTTCATTTGAGAGTTGTTTCAATCGATTGACAGTTATTCAAAACATGAACCAGCGATTTATGCTTAATGGCTTAGTCTCTACGGAGGTTCATTGCCAACGGTGTAGTCTCTTTTTCATGTTGAGAATTACTTCCCGTTTAACACTTCTCTCCTTTTAGAGGACTTAATCATCACTTCAGACAAATGGACTAAAGAATGGAAATGACTAAAAGAATTGGTTTAAAAGCAACCAACACACATAAAGAAAATGAGTCATCTTGCTTAGACTTGGCCGGACGTTATGCCAAATTTATCGAGTCAAGAGTCATCATGCACTAATTCATGGAGTTTTGATGATTCTAGAAGCGTCTCTACCACCCTCCTTGAGTTCATTCCATGACAAGAGGGAGGGGTGGTCATATCCTTTGCATTTCACTGATTTTTGTCCAAAATTGTATCCAAAATCATCAAGCAATCAATTTGCTCATTGATGGCTTTGGAATCAATTTCAACCTTCTCTCGAGGCTTTTCCATAATAGAGAAGGAAGAAAGGAACAAACAGAGCTTGAACAACTATGTCTGCACTGTTTTCACTTCAGAACACAAAATAGAGTTTTGCACAAAACTAAGGCACGGCCGACCTTCGCTATGCTCGGCCAGGCTTCACTGAGGCCCGGCTGGCCCTCAAAGTTTGCCCAACTAGTGTATTTTTACAAAATAAAATAGAGGGAAGTGGCTGAGGTGAAACAGGGCAAGCTTGGAGCAGATAGAGTTGTTTTTGAGCACCGTGCATGTGCATGCATGCGATTCTTACGCATCCTCGCTTATATTATGATTATTGTAATTAATTAATTTAACGTTGTTTATTGTAATTAGTCTCGTTAATTATTAAGTGTTGTAATTATTCATTATTGTCTATTCGTAATTGTTGTAATAATCTTGGTTATCCGTTGTAATAGCATAGATAGCCTAATTAGCTAGTTAATTAGCTTAGCCTATTTTATTCATTCATTCAGTTTTGTAATAGTTAGTTTAATTCAGACTTTCGGACATTGATTCGCACCCTCCTGCATGAGGGATCAAATGTTGTAACAGTTGTATGTCTTCTAACCTGTAGACACCCCATTTTTGACCGCCCTTAAGACTTGGGCACTACTGATGGTTTACTTGGTGATGGAAGTTGTGCAGTGTAAAGGTTCGATTTCTTCGGCAAGAGGAGAGTCAAATCCCAACTTCATACCCCTTTTTGGACTAAAATGATCTTGATCAAAAGATTTTAGACCTTGAAACCCTCTCTTTCAAAATAGTTTCTGAAAAATGATTCTACGATGTTCCGACGCTCGCATCTTGTTGAATTTTGCGCTTTTTGGTAAACCGAGCAAGGACAAAGTGGAAATGAATGAAAGAGAGATGAAATCTTTGAAAAATCTTTCAAAACACCTTGTTTAGGGGTTTGGAGTTGAAGAAAAAAGGAAAGGAGATAAGAAAACTAGTTTGGGAGAAGTTCGGCATGAATCCGGGTAGGACCAAAACTGAGCAGCTTCACCAAAACAGGCATAACGTTTTTCACAATTGGAATTTTGATGCAAGGTTACCACCATTGGAAATCTTACTTCCGGGGCTTCAATTTGGACACAAGATTGACCTGAAAAAAAGTCCAGACGAAGGAGTTATGACCATTTGAAGTTGGATCTAGAAAGCAGAATTTTGCTTGTCGACTAGAAAAGTAGCCAGTCAACCACCAGGGGCGGCCGACCGACCAGAAAAAGTGGCTGACCGACCACTAAGGTCCCAAACTCAGATTTTTTGAAGATATTTTCCCTCCAACTGTCTTCCACAACCTCCAGCTGTCCTATAATAAGATATTTCGACCCAACTCTTGTATATTGCTATATATGAGGCATTTCACTCATTTTGCAAGAAGATAACATTTTGAGCAATTGTGGGAGCTTCTCACACTAAAATGTCTCTCTCTCTCTCTACAAATTTCAAAGCTAAATTTCAACTTCTCTCTAGTTTGCTCCCCCTCTTGCCCTTGTGTGCATGCAAGAGATATACTTGGAGATATACCTCTCCTTTGCCTAAGCATCCTTGATCAAACTTGATCACCATTGGGATGAGATTCCTTGGAGCCTTGTTTGAGCTCCAAAAGGTGGTTCTAGCTCTGAATTGGACCTGTTTTTGCAGCTGTGCTTCAAGGGTAAGAACTCTCTCCCTTTTAGCTTGTTTTGCATACTAGCTTTGCCATAGTTTTCAACTACTTTGGGCATGTTTTTTGGGCGGTGTTGAACTGAAAAAAGCTCTATTTTTCAGTCCTAAAAATGGAAGTTTAAGCCCCTTTTGTGTTAGGGGGTTGTCTTGGTTGTATGCCTTGTTGGCCTAATTATTGAGCATGTTTTTTCTAGCATGTGTCGGCTTGTTCTTAGCTTATTTCTGGGCTTATTTCAGCATGGCATAACTCAGTTTTGGCCTGGTTGTGTCACCTCATGCATGCTTTTTACACTTGTGTGCTCAATGCTTTGATCCATCATGCTAGCCTATTTTGGTTCTATCTCAGCATGTTTTTGGTGTTATTTTAGCATGCCTTAGCTCTTTTTTGGGCTGGTTTGGTTGCTTCTTACATGCTTCATGTGCTTGTAGTGCAATCCTCCCGATAGCTTTAACATGCATCATGCTTTGGACCATCATTTTAGCATGTTTTTGGCTCCACTCCAGCAAGATTTTACTCATGTTTTGCCATGCTTAAGCTCTGTTTTAAGTGGTTTTGGTCATGCATGCCTTGCTTTGTATAGCCATGGTGCAATCTTGCTTACTAGCTTTGAGTTTCAACGACCTCTAGCATGCTTACTTGTGATGATTGCATGCCTTAGCCTCATTTCTCACATGATTTCAGTGTGTATAGCATAGTCACACTCTCACATATTCCACTCTTTCATAGCTTTTGTGAGTTATGCTTTGTGCCTCGTTTATGGGCCAATGCGTAGGCATGCTTGCCTAAGCCTCTGGGCTACCATCGCAGCATGTTTTTGATGTTATTTTACCATGTTACAACTTTGATTTTTGTTGGTGAAGTCACCTCATGCTTGGTTTTGGTAGGTGTAGTGTAATCCCACTCATTGGCCTTGCATGCGTCATGCTTTATGCCTCCCGTTCTAGCATGTGTTAGCTCTACTCCATGCATGTTTTGGCAATGTTTTGACCTGCCTTGGGACTATTTTGAGTCATCTTGGCCCTTTGGGGCTTGCTTGATATGGCTAATGGTGCAAGTACCCTAGCTAGTCTTGAGCTTTGAGCCTCCTAGCATGGCTTATTTGTGATATGTGCATGATATGGCATCATTTGGGATGTAATTTCAGAGCTTATGTCTTTGCTATACTCCCATGTTTATCACTCTTTCTTTGCCCTTGAGGGTTATGCATTATGCATTGTTTATGAGCCAATGAATGAACATGCTTTCCTCCCTTTTGAGCCTATGTTTTAGCATGCTTTCGGCCTTGATTTAGCATGCCGTCAACTCTGTTTTGAGTAATTTGGGTCATATGGGATTTGTTATGCATGGTTGTAGTGCAATAGCTTTGACTAGCCTAATGATTCAAGGTCCTTAGGATGTTATGCTTGTGTTGTTTGGATGATTTGGCATCATTTCACACATGATTTCAATGCATATAGTGTAGCTACACTCTCACATTTGTCACTTCTTCATTATGTTTGAGAGTTGTGCTCCTATGCTTTGTTCATGGGTTAATGCATGAACATCATTTTCTTGTCTTTCATGCTATCATCTCAGCACATTTAGGCCACTAGTTTTGGCATGGTTTAGGTCTATCCATAGTTGGTTTAGCCATTTAAACTTGGTATTGCATGCCTCTTGTGAGATGCTCTTTACTAGCTTTGATGTTCTTGGCCTCCGAACAAGTCTCGCATGCATTGTTCACATGATAGAACCTTGTGCATGCCACATTAGCACTGATAGGTAGGCATGTTGTGTGTGTTGCATTGTGTTTGGATTGGACGTTAATCCAAACACGAGGAATGTCGCACGTTTCATACTCAAAGTGATGAAACGTATAGCATTTCTTGGTCGCCAACCCTCTTGCTCATGCATGATAGAGTGCGAAGGCTCTTATGTGTTATTTGTGCATTCATTGACATTGACTTGTACAAACTTGGCTTCTCGGCCATCGTGCATTGTGATGCTCGGTTGGTGGCCCGAGAGTCGAGTATCGCACTCCCTTGAGCTTGAGAAATGATAGGGACGGTGGTTGTGCACACATATCTTGCAAATACACTACTATGCCCCTTGTTGTTCTCTGTTGCAGCAAAACTGGAGCTTGGCAAATTTTCTGGTCGGTCGAGCAGTAGATGTGGTCGACCGACTAGTTTTTCTGGTCTACAGCCCCCTTTTCTAGTCGGCAGTGCACCAGGAGGTCCCCATGTTGGAGCAGAAGCAATCTGGAGGTTTGTGCACTTTTCAGAGATCAAATCAAATGCAAACAGAGGCAATTCTAGGCATAGCAATGGATTTCCGAGTGAGGCAATCGAGCATGCATGCATGTCTCGCCCCAAGGACCTCTTTTAGCTGCTTTCCTTAGCTGCTTTGCTTAGTTAGCTTGTTCATCGGTTTTGTACTTAATTAGTTAATGCGCTTAATTAATCGATTTGTTTTGTAATAATTAGTTAACTAGGAATAGTTAATTAGTTTTGGTTTGTAATAATTTGTTTAATTAGCGTAGCTAGTTAGCTTATTATTCGGACCCTCCGTCGGGAGGGCAAATGTTGTAACAAGCGTGCGTGTGTGTGATGCATGTCTTCCAACCCCATTTCTTTCTCCCTTTTACTTATCAGCTTTTGATGGTTAGTTTAGGGCATGTTTCAATTAGCATACTTATGCTTTGCATGCATGCATCATCCATTCGTCTTGCATGCACCGGGCTTGGCGCATCATACAAACTGCATTGTACTTTAATACACTTTCTTGAATACGTGTTTCAAAGCATGTTATCAAGTGTTGCATTCATATGCCATTCTAGATAGCCGAGCCTATTTTAGTTGCACTTTTGCATATGTTGCACTAGGCATCTTAACATAATTAGGATCATGCTTGATTTCTAACTAGCTTCTGTTTTGGCTCGGAGTACACTGTGAGTGTTTATGCTTTAGCATACTGCATGAGATGTGTATGTTGCCATGTTAGCATGCTTGCAATGAGGCTATTTGCTTAATTGCTATAATTGCATGAATGCCTGTGGATGAAGGCTTCATTGCTTGAATTGGAACAATTCATCAAAATGTGTGTTTTAAGCCCACTTAAAGTGGCAAAATCATGTTTTTCTAAGCCCACTTGAGGGTGGCAAATCCGCGCTTTAGCCTACTTGCGAGTAGCAATTTCAAACCACTTTCAAAAACAAACATGAGTTGGTTTGTTCCAATCGGCGTGATTGAGTGTATACTTGTATGATATGCGCATCACGTAGTAAGCTAGCTAATAAACCGGAATAAGAACACATGTGTTTTCAAAAATAACATATCATGTTTAGAGGCCGATCTTTGATCGGGCGAGAGGAGGTGCACATTTCAGGACCTTCCCCTCTCGTACCCAAGTTCTCGAGCCAAAGCAACTTTGGTGATGACGGACACGTGGCCTTAGGCACGAGTCAGTATTTCCTAAATTTTTCCAAAAATAAAATATTTAGGTGGCAACTCTGAAATCTGGCAAAGCAGTCCATTTTTGGCGCTTTTTGATTAAAATTGATTTTCTAAAACTGATTTGCTGGATTTGGACGTCTTTGGTGATTTATCAGTCTTACATTGCACTTTGTGAGATTAGATTCAAAACCGTGTGTAGACACCCCATTTTTGACTGTCCTCAAGACTTGGACGTCATCGTTTGAACACTCGATGATCATCCATGCTCGTGTTCGTTTTGAGTTCTCGGAGGTCTCGGTCGCGCGCCTTGCCTCGAGATCTTTTAATTTGACTATTTTGTGCTTGGTTGTGGACCAAACACTTGTGTTTTTGCTTTTAAGGAAAGAGGGTGGCTTGTTTGCCATCCCCTCAACCCACCGGCCAGGGCATGATGCCATCGGCCCCTTTTTCTTGCCATCGGCCAAGAGTGTTGGCCGGTCGGCACTATATTTGGTCAGCCGGCACTTATGTTGGTCGATCGGCCATTTTTGGTGGCCGAACCCTGTTCATCTGCTTTATGCAGATATTTTGTGCCAGCCAATGCAGTTGGGATCCACAATTCACCCCCTCCATACACGTGTATAGAGGGATTTGCCCTTTGCTTAGCTTCTCTTGGAAGCTTTAGAATTTGAACTTCTATAAAAAAGGGAGCCCCTCCTCCCTTCTCCAGGGTTCAGAAAATTGTCTTAAAAAAGATAGATATAGCCTTGTATCTATCTTGCCTTGTTTCTCCATTTTTGTGCTCCAAAAGTGTAGTATTGTCTTAGTTTAGCACACAAACACCTAGCAATACACCTTCTCTTTGTTAATAAGGTACTAAGGAGTTGGTTTTGGTGTTCTTGGGTGGGTTTGAACTCAGAAAACCTGCTGGAGCTTTGTTCTTAAAGAGGTTCTACAAGGATGAGTTCCTTGCTTTAGATCCCCCATTCTTGCTTAAGCTTTTATCCCTTCTTGCTTATTGTTTTAAGCTTAGATTATAACTGATAAAAGTTCTTTTTTTTACTTACTTTAGAACTTTGTTTAAGGTCATTTTGAGGTTTGGGGTTGTTTCCGCCCTCTTAGGCCTTGTTAGGCCTTGTTTTAGGCCATCCCTTTTGGCCATTGTTCTTAGCTTTGCATGACCTCTCTACCACTGAAATCCAGAGGATTTTCAGTGGTGGAGAGGTGGTTTTGGCATCTTAAATAGGAGAGGGTCATCCTCTCTCCATGTTGTCTTTAATGCTTACGTAAATGGCTTATGTTTGTAGCATGTGTGCTTAGCTTGTTTTAGCTTCATTTCGGTATATATTAGGCTTTTTTTTGCCATGATATAGCACTATTTTGACTTGGTTTAGACATACCATGCATGCTTTGTATACTTGTCTTGTAATCCCACGATTTGGCCTAACATGCATCATGTGGTGACATGCTATTTTAGCATGATTTTGGCTTAACTTCATGAAGCTTCTAGCCTTGTTTTAACATGCTTGAGCTCTATTTTTCATTGTTTTGGTCATGCTTGCATTGTTTTGTATAGCTACCATGCATTCTAGCTTGTTAGCTTTGGGTGTGTGAGTCATTAGCATGCTTTACTTGGGCCATTTCAGTGATTTGGTATCACTTGTCATGTTATTTCAGTCCATATTTCATGCTTGTATGCTTGCATTTGTCATCCTTTCAATGTCTTGAAGAGTTGGGGTCTTATGCTCCATGATCGGGTCATTGTGCATGCCCCTATGCTTAGGTCATTTAGATGCCATCTAAGTGATTTTTTTTTTTTTTTTTTTTTTTGAGTTTGTTTTAACATGCCATAAATCTAATTTTGTTTGTTTAAATCATACCATGTTTGGTTGTCTTGGGTGCAATGTAACACCTCTTCGATAGTCTTGCAAGTCTCATGTTTTTGCCCCTTTGTTTTAGCTTGTTTTGGCTTTGGTCGTTGCATGTTTTAGGCTTACTTTGCCATGAGTTAGGACTGTTTTGGGTTACATTTGCCATATACTCCTTGTTTTGTGCAGTTTTGGTTCAAGTCCTTTCATAAGCCTTAGGCTTTGAGCCTTAAGCATGTCATGCTTGACTTGTTTATGTGATTTGGCATCACTTCTAGCATCATTCCAGAGCATGTAATGTTGTCACATTTGCATGCTTTTCATTCCTTTTAAATATTCTTAAAAGTTGCCTTTCGATGCTTAAGTGTTAGGCCAATTACAATGCATGTTTGTATGTGATTTTGTCCCTTATCCCTTAGCATTTTGGCCACTGATTTGGACCTATTTGAGAGCTGTCCATTTTGGTTTAAGTCCATCCCTGCATGTTGTTGCATGCTTGCCTTGCATGTTGTCGCATGCTTGTTGCATATTTGGTAAATTGCATGTTGTAACATGTTAGTTCAATTGTGCTTTGTTGCATACTTAGTCCATAACATGTAGTTGCATGTTTAAGTGGTATTGCATTTGGCATGCTTTTGTTAAGTAGCTTTGCATGTTTGCATATCTTGTCCCTTTACATGTTGTCACATGTTTGCCTTGGATGCTTGAATGTCCATGTTGCATTTTGCATGCTTGTCTAAGTTGCATTGCATTTGGCATGCTTAGCCTTGTATGGCATTGTCATTAACATGCTCATGGTGCACTAGTTTTGCTTGCATGTTCACATCCCTTGCCTCTTGATAAACCATGATAGAGGTTGGGGTCCTTCATGTGTTTTGTGTGCATTTCATTTGACATTAAAATGCACACTTGGCTCATTTGGCCATCATGCATTGAAATGCGTGATTGATGGCCCGAGGGTCGAGAACCATACTCCTTTGAGTCTCAAACATATAAGGAAGGTGGTGGTGCAAACATTGCCTTGAAAATGCATTGCCATGCTCTGTCTGTCCTCTGTTGCAACAAAAACAGGATTCTGCAGGAATAGATGGCCGGTCGGCCATCTTCAGTACCGGCCGGCTATGTATTGTTGGCCGAGATCCGCACAAATAGGTCGATGACCAATTCCTCTTGACCGATGGCCTTGACTTTCAGCCGGTGACATCCCACAGTGCTCAGAATGTGATTCAGAAGCATCCTTGAGACTTGCACAGTTTTCAAAGGTGCAGAGCAGTGTAAACAGGGGCAACATGACATGGCAATGGATTTCCGAGCGAAGCCGACCGAGCATGCATGCATCTCTCTTCCCAAGGCTGTTTTACTGCTTTAGTAGCTTAATTAATTTGTTTAATTAGTTAAGTGCTATGTAAAAATTAATTAGCTTGTTAGTTAGTTAATTTGTATTATTCTTTCGGTCCCTCCGTCGAGAGAGGCGCAATTGTGTAATAAGCGTGCGTGTGTGTGATGCATGTCTTCCAACCTCCACTTCTTTCTCCCTTTTACTTAACCGTTTACGATGGTTAGTTCTAGGGCACGTTTCAATTAGCATCCTTATGCTATGCATGTCTGCATCATTCATTTGTATTGCATGCAACGGGCTCGGCACATCATGCTAACTGCATCGTATTTCAATTCCAACTTGAATACATGTACTAAATTGCATCTCACATGTCATCTTAGATTAGCTGAGCCTATTCTAGCTGCATTTTTCATGTGTTGCATTAGCCATCTTAACATGAATTAGGATCATGCATTGATTACTAACTAGTTCTTTGTTTTGGCTTGGAGTACACTGTGAGTGTTTATGTTTTAGCATCTTGCATGTATGTGAATGTTAACATGAAAGCATGCTTGCCATGAGGCTAATTGCTTATGTGATATAACTGCCTGAATGCCTGTGGGTGAAGGTTGGATTGCTCGAATTGGAATAATTCATCGAAATCCATGTTTTAGCCTACTTGCGAGTAGCAAAATTCAAAACCGTTTCCAAATATACAGATATGCGATGCTTTGTTCCAAATTAGGCGATCTAATCTATACTTGTGTGTTGTGCGCATCACATAGTAATACTAGCTAATTAACCGGAATAAGAACACAAATGTTTTCAAAACAAAATATCATGCTTAGTACAGGCCGATCTTCGAATCGGGCGAGCAGGGGTGCTCATAGATGACCTTCCCCAATCGTACCCAAGTTCTCGAGCCGAGGCAACTTTGGTGATGACGGACACGTAGCCTTAGGCACGAGTCAAGGTTTCCTAAATTCCCCCAAAATAAAATATTTAGGTGGCGACTTTGTATCTAGCAAAGCAGTCCATGTTTGGCACTTCTTTCTTAAAAATCAATTTTCCAAAACGATTTGTCGGATTTGGACTCTTTGGTGATTTATCGGTCTCGCATTGCACTTTGCAAGATTAGATTCAGAACCGTGACATTTGAGTCTGAACTGTGGTAAGTGAGGCCCTCGGGGCGTGTCCACACCGTGACAGGAGTACCGATGCCGAAATGCAAATGCCCATCTAGAGCACCTACCACACATCCAGTCTCGGAACCCCAATCATCTCAAACCCGTGAACCCACTACTTCTGAGCTGATGAGAATGATTAAAGATCTTTAGAGAACAGTGGCGGATTTAGCCTTTGGAGTTTTGGCTCCATCATCAACCACATCGCCTACCAGGGATTTCACGCCAAAAGGCTTCCCAATCTTGGAACGGACTGCATTGGAAGAAGGCTAATCTCTTGGCAAAGTGGAGGCCAGTGATAAGAACAAGGTAGGGGCAGGCATTGGTCCCTATGAACATCTTCAGTGGGCTGTTAAGGCTTTGAAAATCGAAGGGCTGAACAAACAGCGAGTGCTCGCAGTTGTTGCAAAAACTGTGGATGACACTTTCGCCATTCAAGTTGGGGGCAGTTTGAATCAAAGGACAAGCCGGGAGAAGGGTCGTCGTACCAGAAACGTTCCTTTCAGCTCTAATCCCGCACTCAGAAGAGATCAGCAAACCCAGTCAGTGCCTACCAATCCCTTTACTGTTGCATCTAGCAAAACTCCACAAACCTCGAAGTACTAACCCGGAGGTCAGAGGGTCTTCCATGCCCTCTGTGACGCCCCGAATCTACACTATTGGTTGCAGTTAAGGGAGAGTCACTAATGAGTCCTATGGTCAATAACCAAGTAAGATCCCAGATCGCCGAAGGAGTCAAATTAGCCTCCCTTTTAAGTCCGGCTTTCTTAGGCAGCGCACTACCCTTTTGACAGATCTTAAAAGGTATTGACACAAGGTCTCATAAGTAACAATAAGGTTCATACATATAAATATATAGAACATAAGTACATAACAACCTTAAATATCATTAATTTCAAAAGCTTGATCCATTACATTACATCCCAAGAGAAAACTTAAATCTTCATATGAGTCTTACAAAATATCAAAAGGGATTTCTAACTTTCCTAAGATAGCCAAAAGTCTTCGAAGGTTTCAGGTTTGTCGTCTCCAACTATAAGCTCCTCTTCAGCACCTGGCATGACACACCGTGAGCTTTGAATGCCCAGTAAACACACACACACCCCGTCCCTTTTTCCCAATCCAATACACCATCACATTTATGGCAAACAAGTAGTGGAGCATGATATCCAAGCCAAGAATAGTAATAGAAGAGAAATGGAGCATGTCATTCAAATAGATAACAAGGTTATAATGTTAGTGGTTAGTATTCTAGAAATCCCCCAAAGAGATTTCATCCTCCCAACCACAAGAATTGGACACCGGACTATTCGGAACTCCCCCTTTTGCTGCTTTGTTGCAGAACTAACCTCGGATGCCTACCAACGGTTATATATCGCGTAGCGCCAACCGCAGGGCCTCAAAAGGGACAGCGAAAAGAAAAAAAGTTTATCTCCTGAATCCAACCTCATCCTTCCAGAAAAAGTTTTATCATCCTGAATGTCCCATTCGGACCCAACCTTATCTCACCAATCAATCCCTCACAAAGAGTCCGAATACGTCCGTTCCATTCCAGGGTTTACGCGACAACTGCTTGCACAAGACTTTAACTTTCAAATAGGGAACGCATCCCAAAAATCCATATATCACATATTCTCATCTTTTCATTACTCAAGTGCTCGAAAACCCAATACCCTCCCAATTAGGTTTCCCATTGAGTTAAATATTTTAAGACAAGGTTAGTCCAACTTACAAGATAATAATATCCACATAAGCATGCATCAATAAGGTGAAGAAGATGAAGAACATAACAGTAACACATACAATATCATGCCAAGATATGATCATAAGCTAATAAACATTTTCATGAATACAAGGGCATAAAACATTCATGCATAACAAAATTTCCAGATTTAATATCACATAAAGATTAAAATGAAAGGCCTATTTTAGATCTTCCACAGGACTTGGCCTTCCTATGGTTTGTAGAGAATTTGATCTAGTTTCTAGAACATTTTTTGGAAATGGGATTGCTTTTCCAGATTTTAAGTTATTTAGAAAACATTCCAGCGCTGTCCAGAATCTGTCCAGATCTGTCGACCGTTACGAAAATTTGATTTTCTTGCAAACCGCTTAATATTTTTCGATGAAACCAATTTTAGTTGAAATCTAACTCATTAAGGAAGGTTTTGCACATAAAATATAGGTCCAGAATATTTTTGTACATTTTTCTGGAATTTTTGAAAGTGGGCTGCAAAAACAGATTTTAAGGTAGAATGCCCAAAACAAGAAAATTTATAAACAGGGGGTTCCACCACGGGAAAGTTTCATTTCTTTTGTGAAGAAACTATACTAAGTATCACATGTTTAACTCAGAAATTTTTTTTGAAAGAGTGCTCTTGAAAAGTTGAGAGATTGGTAGAAAAGAAGATGGTTTTGTGCCAAAATGGGAAAAATACAAGAGAGATGGAATCAATGCTCAACTTTTAGCATTTTTAACACAAGTAACTCATCAATAACATATTTGAAAACATTATTTAGAACCCTTAGAAACATGTATTTGAAAAAGGAAAATGAAAGAGAAGGTTGTGTTGTGGCTTACCTACTAAGCTTTGCACAAGGAAGCTCTCTCTTTCTTCCTCCTCTTCTCCTAGACTTCTCTCTCTTGCTCTCCTCTCTTCTCTCTAGCCAAAATGTGTGTGTGGGTGTGGTGTGTTATATGTGCTTGCAAGCTAGGGGGTGTTGGTATTTATAGACAAGTTTTGATGCAAAAAGTCCTAAAAGCCCCTTAGTTGGAAATGGATGGAAATGTTAGGATTTGTTTGGATTCTAAGGAAATGGAGGAGGTTTGGGAGGCTTGTTCCATTGGTTTAGGAAACACCTAGTTCTAATGAAACTAGTTCTTGGATTTTGCATCCTAGGTAGGTTACTAGGTTGTGTTTTTCTAGAATTTCATAATCATGATTCTTGAAAATTGGTTCCTCTCTCTTCCCTAGGAGTGTGATGGGTTATTATTTTATTTGTTTTGGTCCCAAAGCACACTCTTCAAGGTGTATATATATATATATATATATCTTACAAGATTAATGGTACTAATAACATTAGGGTACATGTACTATTTTGGGGTAATGCTTAATAAAAGAAATGAGGGCTTGGAATTAAACTCATGTATTGGAATCTTATTTATGTATTTACTTATGATCTAGTTAGGTTTAGGGCTAATTTAAATACTCATAGCAAATCTTTATTGGTACTAAAGTCATTATTGCTCCAAGATTCAAGGGATTTGTTTGTACTAAAGTATAATGATGATGGCTAGTCATGTCCTCGAGATTTGGGGAGATTTTCTTATTTATTTTGTGTACAAATCTTGGAAATTGTAAAACATAATGTTAAAAAAAGATTTTAGGGTACAAGTATATGTATAAATATATAATGGTACTTGTTTGAGGTCAATTTGTGATTTAATAAAAATGTGAGGGCTTGGGCTCAATTAGGAATATCTATTTCAAGCCAAGAGTTAATAAATTAGTGTTTAGGAAAAATAATTCAGTTTGTATTATCTTTTAAAGGTAAATAACTGAATGAAGACTGTAAAAACCGGAAGTTAGGGTTTACAGCAATTAATCTAAAATTTGAGAGTTAAATAATTAATATTAGAGTGTTATGATTCTAAGCTTCCAGGGTCGATTTGGGTTTGTATGGGTTCGTCCGTGATACGTTTTCAGCTCTAGCGTTTAATTTGCGAGCAATCAACGAATTAAAGGCTTTGTTATAGTAACTCAAAATTTTGGGACCTAATAAGGTTTACAAAAGTTAGGGGTCTCACACCCTCTATATGCCTTTATCCAAAGCTCTCCAAATCCTCATTGGACAAGACCATCTCAAACCCCTTGAGTCTCGGCCTCTCCCGGATCCCCTTCCAACTAAGCATGATGCTGCCAAGTATTGTGCCTTCCATCAGCAAACTGGTCATGGCATTGACCTTTGTTTCCATCTTCGCCACGAAATACAAAATCTGATTGACAAAGAGGTCATTGTTGCACCAGGTCCTGCAAAGTCCATCGGCACTAGATCAGTGAACTTGGGGGATAATGTGACCATGTGATTGGGGGATGAACCAGCTGCCAATGGCGCTCATTTTGCTCCAGATATGGGGATGGCACGCACTATTTTGAGCATTTGTGAATGCTGTTTACTTTACTTTCTGACTTGGGTATTGAGTCAGTCTTGTTGTGTTGTATTGAGTTAGTCTTTTTGTACTGAGTCAGTCGAGTCAGTCTTGTTGTATCGAGTCAGTCTTGTTGTGTTAGAGTCAGGTAATTTCGGAGGTGTTACCTCGGACATCACTTGTTTGTTTTGTGTTGGTCTTTTACACTCTTTCTTTTGAGTCTGCTCCTACCTTGGAGCCAGGTGTGCCAGAAGATCTGAATGAAATAGTAGTGATTTTCAACCTTTTGCATCTGTTCCTGCCTTTGCGCCAGTTGTGCCAGAAGTTCTGAATAAGATGGCAGTATTTGACTAAAAACTGTGTCTTTTCTGTGCCTTGAAATCATTATATTGACCTAAGTTTTTTCAAAACTTTTTTCGAATGCTGTGGTGAAAACAAAGAGGAAGGAATTCCTCGGGATTTTCAAAAATTTGATCAACTGAGAGAAAGAGAGGCATGCTAAGCCCTTAATGAATGAGATCATGTTTGTTAATGTGAGTACTGAGAAGGATCCTGGCTTGATCCAGATTGGTTTTGCATTGTTTTCGGCACGAGCGACTAGTCACTTTCTTAAAAGATTTCAAAAAAATGTTTTGCATGGTCCTACAAAGACTTATGTGGAATCGCTCTTGAGATTGCGCAGCATAGGATTGCTTTCAGCCTCGAGACTCAACCCCTTTTGCTTTCAAACCTTGAACTTGGATTCAGAATGTTCAAACGGTCAACCACAATATGAGGCTTGTATGGCCAGATTTGAAGCAGCCCATGAACTAGGGGCAACAAGGTCGTATGGCATCAAAGGAGGCCTGTATGGCCAGATTTGAAGCAGCCCATGAACTAGGGGCAAGAAGATCAGATGTGATCAAAGGAAGTTTGCAAAGCTGGATAAGAAGTAGCCCTTGAACTACGGGCAAAAAAATGTCAAATATGCTCGAAGAGTCAAAAATTGGGACATTTCTCAAGCTAACGAAGATCGGCAAGAATGCCAAATCCCAGAAGGGAGGAAAGAAGAAAGTATTGCTGAAGGACAACCGAGTTCCTATCCACAACACTGGGGGCAATTCAGACCCGGTTGGATGGACTCCTATATCATCAGCAAACAACAGTCATTCTCTTGGATTCAGATGGCTTCGAGATCTCAAACCAATCAACATGGACAAAGTTACATTTTTACCCTTGAGAGGCTCGCTGGGTCGAAAACTCGGAAGGGCGACCCAGGCAAAAGTTAGAGCAAAAAGAACAAAAAATAAATGAAAAAAAAGAAATGAAAAATTCTGAAAAGAAATGAACAAAGAAAATAAGAAATGAAAAGAATTGAAATGAAAAGAAGAACATAGCTCGCAAGGTTGAAAACCCAGAAAGGGCGGCCTTAGCAAAAGTTAGAGCACAAAAGGAGAGGTTAATACCCGAGTGTACCTTAACCCGAAACTACGTCAGGCTTGATTCCCATCTTTGGGATACGTAGGCAACTTCATTCTGAAGTCCAGCCATAAACACTTCCAAATCAACTGTGTCCATGGAATGGTTCTGATCATCTTTGTCTTCTCTGCATCCGAGACTTCGGTTGTGATTGTCACTTTGAGGACTGATTACAGTGCGCTGTGATGCCATTCAAACAAGGGGCAACTTTCCGTTGCCGTGCAGTGCCATTTAGACAAGGGGCAATTTTTCATTGTTTTGGATCTGAGGTTGTGCATCTCAAGAGTAAATTCTGTGTTGGTCAAGTAGTGGCCATTTGTAAAAACAGTTTTGAGAATTTTTAATGAGGTTGACTAATTTTCTCAAAAATTATTCCATTTTTTCAAAACTGGACCATTTCTTAGACCCAAAAAAGGATAATTTTCAGTGCTCATAACTTGACTTGCATGATTTTGAATCAGAAAATCGAACAAGTATGTTAATCTAACTCTCATGTTGGTCAAAATTGATTTAGTAGAAAGCCAAAAACAAAAAATAGTCAAAATGATGAACTAGGGGCACAGTTGAGTCAGGTTTTCTGTCTGTTCCCCATTATCAATGCATTTGCCAGAAAGGGCACCATGTTCGCCAGAAAGGGCACAGCTGAAGCTGTCAACAAAGGGCCAAAAGCCTCCTCATCCTCCAAGCAGCGAGGTATCAAGCCAAGTGCGAAGCACGAATTGAACTGGAGTGGGATATTCGATTCCCTCATCTAGATGATCAAATCAAAAATTGGCATCTGACCCGGAATAGGACGTAGAAAACGCGATGTGTGTGAGGCCAATCAATTGTGTACCTGGCCGGTGAGACGTATTGTAATTCATCTCAGTCAATCTAAGCCAAGGGCATCGTCAATCGATGTCAGTTGCAGATCTGTTGCGCATCTGGTCGCGCTGTAACCCCTCTGTGGGAGAAACTCACTAGTTGTGAGCGGAAGAATGAGAATCTAGTAGAATACTAGGGGCACGAGCCCACAACTTCCTGTTTATCCATCAACCACCCTGGGGAGGGATAAAGAAGAAGAGAGATTAAAGAACAGAGAGATGTCCATTGAGAGAAAAAGTGAGGAAAGAGCTTTTTCAAAGAAAAAGAGATTGAGTGCCAAAGTGATATGAGAATCACAAATGAGAAAGGGTGGGAATGAGAAAGGGTGGGAAATATTACCTGGAAAAGCTGTGGGCTCCCCCTGAACTGAGAGGTCTCTCGCCTTTGTAACACATCAAAGTGTTGTGTGTGTGTGTTTTTGTTTGTCTCAATTCTTGTTTTGAGTCGTTTCGGGTGTCTATAGATGTGTTTAGGTTGTTTTACCTTGTCTTTCTCTTTGTTGAGTCGTTTTGGCTATGGTCAGTTGTAGGCTCAATACCCAGTTGAGAACCCTTTTCTCATTTCAATTTCGAAAAAAAAAAAAAAAAATCGTTTTGCGCTCAGAGTGCTGTGCCATTCTCCACATTTCTGCACAACAGGATTTGTTCTTTCAAAAAAACTGCAAGGTTCAACCCAGGTCATGTGAGAAGAGTAAAACCAAGACCTACCTAAAGCTATATAGGTTCCGGACTGCAAAGCAAAAGAAAAAAGCAAAATCGAAGCATCTGAGTGTGTTTCAACTATAGAAAGTTCTGAGATTGCATTCCATATGCACCTCCTCAGGCCTTGTCAATGCTCCGAAGTATGAGTGTGCCTCTACCTCAAGCTCAAGATCAAGCTTCCTTCAAAGCCAGAATGGCGATCAGAAGTGCTCTCCCTAAGTACCATTCCATGCCAGGGGCATCTTGGCTGTGTTTGTAATGAGTTCCTAGGAGACCAACTGCGACGGTGGAAACTAAAGTTCGAATGGTTGATGCCTAGAACGCAAAGGTTCGGGATTTCTGAGACTAAAGTCTGGTTTAAATACCCAGGGGTGTATCCTTGGCTTGAAATCTGTATGGAAGCCCCATAGATTGAGGTAGCTTGTATGCGCCTCAATTCTAGATGCTGAACCAACCTAGTCTGCCACCCTGTTGAAGAATAGGGAAAGTTGTGAATATGATCGGGAAGACAAGCAGCACCTGTGGTTTTCACATGCAGATGTTACCTCTTGCCAGTATAAACATGATGTATCCTTTTTGAGCTAAGCATGTTGCAAAATCCTTTGAAAGGTAAATTGGAGGCACCAAAGTACATATTCGATGCCCCTCTCTTGAATAGAATGTGCATTTTCATATACACTCATGTTGCATGCGTGCCACGCATCGTTTGTCAATCATGCATAGAATATGCTTTCAAGTTTGCATAGAATATGCTTTCAATCATGCATAGAATATGCTTTCAAGTTTGCATAGAATATGCTTTTGCTTCATGCATGGAATATGCTTGTTTCATGCATAGAACATGTTTTCAATTAACATCATACATCGTTTGTTTATCTTGTATGGAACATGCGTTGTTAGTCAATATGTATTGCTTTGTAAACCAATCATTCTGTGCATCCACCGCACAATAATCTCACTTCTGTGCATCTACCGCACAATAATCTCACTTAGTACATTTATCACACAATCATTTGTTTTGTTTGCACTTTTTTTGTGCACCTTACTTGTATAGAACATGCATTTTATCGCACTTTTTTGTGCACCTTACTTGCATAGAACATGCATTTTATCGCACTTTTTTGTGCACCTTACTTGCATAGAAAATGCATTTTATCGCACTTTTTTTTGCACCTCACTTGCATAGAACATGCATTTTATCGCACTTTTTTGTGCACCTCACTTGCATTGTTATGCACACTTCAGTTGCATTGTTATGCACACTCTAGTTGCATTGTTATGCACGATTCTACTTGCATTGTTATGCACACTCTAGTTGCATTGTTATGCACCTTTTCACTTGCATTGTTATGCACATTCCAGTTGCATTATTATGTACCCTTTCACTTGCATTGCTATGTACGGTTCTACTTGCATTGTTATGCACCTTTTCACTTGTATTGTTATGCACACTCCAGTTGCATTGTTATGCACCCTTTCACTTGCATTGCTATGCACGGTTCTACTTGCATTGTTATGCACCTTTTCACTTGCATTGTTATGCACACTCCAGTTGCATTGTTATGCACGGTTCACTTGCATTGTTATGCACGGTTCTACTTGCATTGTTATGCACGCTTCACTTGCATTGTTATGCACGGCTCTACTAGCATTGTTATGCACATTCCAGTTGCATTATTATGCATCTGTTCCACCTGCATTGTTATGCACTGTTTCACTTGCATTGTTATGCACATCTCCCATGCATTGTTATGCACCTTTCCATTGGCATCATATGTGCACACGTTTATCTTGTATTGAAATTGTATCTTGATATAGCGTTGATCATGTGTTCCTATTACATTGTACTTGTCAAAATCTCTCTTTTGTGCAGGCACAATATTGTATGTATGGTTGATTCAAGAGAAGTTCCGGTTCAGTTTGACTGCTGTCTATCACGGATGTTCGCGTTTGGCACGCGTTCAGCTACCCTTCTCCACTCGCGTTTGACATGCGTTTGGACGTATCCTTCTCCACTCGCGTTTGACATGCGTGTGGACGTACCCTTCTCCTTTCGCGTTTGACATGCATTTAGACATACCCTTCTCCACTCGCGTTTGACATGCGTTTGGACGTATCCTTCTCCCCTCGCGTTTGACATGCGTTTGGATGTACCTTTCTCCACTCACGTGTGGCGCGTTTGGACGTACTCGCACTGTCATGTGCATCGCGCTTTCTTGCGTAACCTTTTTCCACTCGCGTGTGGCACGTTTGGATGCTCGCGCTTTCCTGCGCAACCTTTCTCCACTCGCGTGTGGCGCGTTTGGATGTACTCGCACTGTCATGTGCATCGCGCTTTCTTGCGCAACCTTTCTCTACTCACATATGGCGCATTTGGATGCTCGCGCTTTCTTGCGCAACCCTTCTCCTCTCGCATGTGGTGCATTAGGACGTCTTCAATTTCGAACACTCGGATGAGTTCCGGTGTTCATTCATACCTCTTCTCCTCTCGCATGCGGTGCATTAGGACGTCTTCAGTTTTGAACACTCAGATGCGTTCCGGTGTTCATTTATTCACTTTCTCCTCTCGCATGAGACGCGCTCGGATGTATTCACATCCCTCTCTAGTCTAGGAGACCTTAAATCCTCTGAAAGTGCAATTCCTTTGGTGTTTGTCGTGCCCGAACGACTTCCAGTGGTCTGGTATAGCCACCTGCCTGTGTTTACGGTGAGTTCCTAGGAGATCAACTGAGATGGTGGAAACTAGAGTTTGAATGGCCCATGCCTAGAATGCAAAGGTTTGGGATTTCCGAGACTAAAGTCTGGTTTAAATACCTAGGGGTGTATCCCCAGCTTGAAATCTGTATGGAAGCCCCATAGGTTGAGGTAGCGGGTATGCGCCTCAATTCTGGATACTGAACCAACCTAGTCTGTCACCCTATTGGAGAATAGGGAAAGCTGCGACCATCGCCATGAAGAAAAGTAGTACCTGTTGTTTGGAAATGCAAGATGTAGAAACGGGAGATCCCCCAGCAGCATAAGGTGAGTCATCACCAATTGCCTTGTGACGTACCTTCATTTCCTAGCTACATCATATATTATGTCTATTGCATTGTATATAATATTTGTCGCATGCATCTACTGCATTATTTTATCGCCTTCATCCTTTCTATGTTAAGCTTAGTCTGGCATGTGCCCATACATTTCCTTCGTTGAAACATGGTTCTATGATTATGTGTACGCGCCTATTCCACTAAGAGAACTGTGGTCTGAGGGTCTCGGCACCTTTTCTGTGTTAGACGTGGTCTGTTTTATGTCCATGCCTTTTCTAGGCAAGACATGGTTTGGCCGTGTGCCTTATTCACTTCATCCATTGCATCCATTGCATCGTATTTTGTTTTGTTGCATTCAGTGTGTAGAATCACAATCTTTCCTCAGCAAATCATTCCTCACTCATATCATGCCACCCAATTACCTATTACTTGTGGTCTCTCTACGAAACGCATAGTTTTGCATGTGCTCGCACCCCTTTCACATTGAAACATGGTTCTGTTATGTGTAAGCATCCATGCTGCGTTGAGGCCAGTATTGAGGATGTAGGCATTTAGCCTGTGTTAGGCGTCGTTCGACTTGTGCCCACTTCTTTTTCTATGTTAAACTTAGTTTGATTTTGCATCTCTATCCCTTTATGATATTTGTGTGGTTTTGCACTGCTTGTGGTTTGATTATCTCAATTACATTGCATATCATTTGCATTGTTTAATTACATTGCATATCATTTGCTTTGTTTAATTACATTGCATATCATTTGCATTGTTTCATTACATTGTATGTCATTTACACTGTTCTGTTATATTGTGTATCATTTTGCATCTTGCCCTTGAACTACGTTGGTTTGATTCCTTGCAAAGGGATACGTAGGCAGCCTACGGGCGCAACCATTTATTTATCTGTATTTTGTTTGTTTGTCCAAGTCTTCGGCCTTGTCAAAAATGGGTTGTCTCTGGGCTTTGACATTCACTCACGTCATTTTATAACTTTTGAGCTCTGTCAAAGAGGGGCAACTGTAGACACCCCATTTTTGACCGCCCTTAAGACTTGGGCGCTACTGATGGTTTACTTGGTGATGGAAGTTGTGCAGTGTAAAGGTTCGATTTCTTCGGCAAGAGGAGAGTCAAATCCCAACTTCATACCCCTTTTGGACTAAAATGATCTTGATCAAAAGATTTTAGACCTTGAAACCCTATCTTTCAAAATAGTTTTTGAAAAATTATTCTACGATGTTCCGACGCTCGCATTTTGTTGAATGTTGCGTTTTTCGGTAAACCGAGCAAGGACAAAGTGGAAATGAATGAAAGAGAGATGAAATCTCTGAAAAATCTTTCAAAACACCTTGTTTAGGGGTTTGGAGTTGAAGAAAAGAGGAAAGGAGAGAAGAAAACTAGTTTGGGAGAAGTTCGGCATGAATCCGGGTAGGACCAAAACTGAGCGACTTCACCAAAACAGGCATAACTTTTTGCATAGTTGGAATTTTGATACAAGGCTGCCACCATTGGAAAGCTTACTTCTAGGGATTCAATTTGGACACAAGATTAACCTGAAAAAGAGTCCAGACGAAGGAGTTATGGCCATTTCAAGTTGGACCTGGAAAGTAGAATTTTGCCTGTCGACCAGAAAAATGGGCTGTCGACCAAAAAAGTAGCCAGTCGACAGGGGTGGCCGACTGACCAGAAAAAGTGGCTGACCAACCACTAAGGTCCCAAATTTAGATTTTTTGAAGATATTTTCCCTCCAACTATCTTCCACAACCTCCAGCTGTCCTATAATCAGATATTTCGACCCAACTCTTGTATATTGCTATATATGAGGCATTTCACTCATTTTGCAAGAAGAGAACATTTTGAGCAATTGTGGGAGCTTCTCACACTAAAATCTCTCTCTCTCTCTCTCTCTCTCTCTCCAAATTTTAGAGCTAAATTTCAGCTTTTCTCTCTAGTTTGCTCTCCCTCTTGCCCTTGTGTGTATGCAAGAGATATACTTGGAGATATACCTCTCCTTTGCCTAAGCATCCTTGATCAAACTTGATCACCATTGGGCTGAGATTTCTTGGAGCCTTGTTTGAGCTCCAAAAGGTGGTTCTAGCTCAGAATTGGACCTGTTTTTGCAGGTGTGCTTCATGGGTAAGAACTCTCTCCCTTTTAGCTTGTTTTGCACACTAGCTTTGCCATAGTTTTCAACTACTTTGGGGCTGTTTTTTGGGGTGGTGTTGAACTGAAAAAAGCTCTATGTTTTAGTCCTAAAAATGGTAGTTTAAGCCCCTTTTGTGTTAGGGGGTTGTCTCTCCCTTTGCTCTTTGGCTTGTAAAGCCTTTTGAGCCAACTTCCTAAGCTTTTGAAACCATCTTTGTTTGGCTTTTTAACCACTGAAATCCAGTGGATTTTCAGCGGTAGAAATGTGGTTTTGAGGTTCAAAATGGGAGGGGGTGGTCCCCTCTCCTCTTGTCTTGGTTGTATGCCTTGTTGGCCTAATTATTGAGCATGTTTTTTCTAGCATGTGTTGGCTTGTTCTTAGCTTATTTTTGGGCTTATTTCAGCATGGCATAACTCAGTTTTGGCCTGGTTGTGTCACCTCATGCATGCTTTTTACACTTGTAGTGTAATCTTGCCATTTAGCCTTGTGTGCTCAATGCTTTGATCCATCATGCTAGCCTATTTTGGTTCTATCTCAGCATGTTTTTGGTGTTATTTTAGCATGCCTTAGCTCTGTTTTGGGCTGGTTTGGTTGCTTCTTACATGCTTCATGTGCTTGTAGTGCAATCCTCCCTATAGCCTTAACATGCATCATGCTTTGGACCATCATTTTATCATGTTTTTGGCTTCACTCCAGCAAGATTTTACTCATGTTTTGCCATGCTTAAGTTCTGTTTTAAGTGGTTTCGGTCATGCATGCATTGCTTTGTATAGCCATAGTGCAATCTTGCTCGCTAGCTTTGAGTTTCAAAGACCTCTTGCATGCTTACTTTAGGCATGCTTGCTTAAGCCTTTGGGCTACCATCTCAGCATATTTTTGGTGTTATTTTACCATGTTACAACTCTGATTTTTGTTGGTGAAGTAACCTCATGCTTGGTTTTGGTAGGTGTAGTGTAATCCCACTCATTGGCGTTGCATACGTCATGCTTTATGCCTCCCGTTCTAGCATGTGTTAGCTCTACTCCATGCATATTTTGGCAATGTTTTGACCTACCTTGGGACTATTTTGAGTCATCTTGGCCCTTTGGGGCTTGCTTGATATGGCTATGGTGAAAGTACCCCAGCTAGTCTTGAGCTTTGAGCCTCCTAGCATGCCTTATTTGTGATATGTGCATGATATGGCATCATTTCGGATATAATTTCAGAGCTTATGTCTTTGCTATACTGTGACATCCCGATTCTACACTATTGGTTGTAGTCAAGGAAGAATCACGACTGAGTCCTGTAGTCAATAACCAAGTAAGTTCGCCGGAAGAGTCAAATTAGCCTCCCTTCTAAGTCCGGCTTTCTTAGGCAGCGCACTACCCTTTTGAATAGATCTTAAAAGCCATTGATACAAGGTCTCATAAGCAACGATAAGGTTCATATATATACGTAGAATATAAATACACAACAACCACAAATATCCTTAATTCAACAGCTTGTTCTGTTACATTACATCCTAAGAAAATTTAAATCTTCACGTGAGTCTTACAAAACATCAAAAGGAAATTTCTAACTTTACTAAGATAGCCAAAAGTCTTTGAAGGTTTTAGGCTCTTTGTCTCTAGCTTTAAGTTCCTCTTCGTCACCTGACATGATACGCCGTGAGCTTTGAATGCCCAGTAAACACACACACACCCCGTCTTTTTTTTCCAGTCTAATACACAATCTCAAATATAACAACAAGTAGTAAAGCATAATACTCAAAATAGATAAACAAAGGGTTACAAGTTAGATGTTAGTAAACTAGAAATCCCTCAAAGAGATTTCGTCCTCCCAACCACAATAATCGAATTCGGATTATTCGGTATGCCCCCTCCTTTGCTGCTTTGTTGCAGAACTAACCTCGAATGCCTACCATCGGTTATATACCGCGTAGCACCAACCGCATGGCCTCAAAAGAGACGGTAATAATGGGCCTTGCCGAAATCCCTCCTCACACCAAACCACCTAGGGACCGAATACAGCCGCTCCATTCAAGGGTTCCGAAAACCAGTTGCGCAATACTTTAACTTCCAAGTAGGGAACGCATCCCAACAATCCACACATCACACATTATCATCGTTACTCAAGTGATCGAAAACCCAATACCATCCTAATTAAGTTTCCCATTGAGTTAAATGTTTTTAAAACAAGGTTAAACTAATCTTAACAAGATAATAATATCCACATAAGCATGCATCATTAAGATGAAGGAAAATAAGAACATAACCATAATATGTACAACATCATGCCAAGATATGATCATACGCTAATAAACATTTTCATGAACACAAGAGCATAAAACACCTATGCATAACAAGATTTTCATATTCGATATCACATAAGGATTAGAATAGAAGGGCTATCTTAGAATTTTTACCGGACTCGGCCTTCCTATGGTTCATAGAGAATCTAATCTAGTTTCCAGAACATATTTCAGAAATGGGATAGCTTTTCTAGATTTTAAATTATTTAGAAAACACTCAAGCACTGTCCAGATTCGTCGATCGTTACGAAAATTTGATTTTCTTGCAAACCGCTTACTGTTTTTCCATGAAACTAATTTTAGTTGAAAGATAACTCCCTAAGGAAGATTTTGACATAAAATAGAGGTGCAGAATAATTTTATACATTTTGCTAGAATTTTTGAAAGTGGCTGCAAAAACAGATTCTAAGGTACAATACCCAAAACAAGAATATTTATGGGAAAAGGGATCCACTAAGGGAAAATTTTCGTCTCTTTCATGATGAAAACATGCTAACTAACATATATCAATGACACATCTGAAAACAATATTTAGAACCCTTAAGAACATGTATTTGAAAAAGGAAAATGAAAGAGAAGGTTTTGTTGTGGCTTACTTGCTAAGCTTTGAACTAGATGGCTCTCTTCTCCCTTCCTCTAGCCGAAAGTGTGTGTGTGAGTGTGATGCTTGTGTTTTCCATGATAGGGAGTGGTGATATTTATAGGCAAATTTGGTGTAAAATGACATAGAAGCCCACTAGTTGGAATTGAATGGACAAGCTAGGATTTACTTGGAGTTCAATGAATTAGGAGTAAATAGGGAGCTTAACCTTGGGAAGTTCAATGAATTAGGAGTGATTAGGGAGCTTAACCTTGGGATTAGGCAACACCTAGTTAATTCCTAGTTGAATAGTTTTTTTTTTTTTTTCTTTTTTGTTTCTAGAATACCATGATTGTAAATCTTGAAAATAGGCTTCTCACTTCTCTCTAGGGTGGCCGGCCATTAGGAAGGGTGATGGGCCCATTTCTTTTTTTTAATCAATCTAGGTACTTGGAGCACATTCCTCAATGTATATATGTATATAGATCTCTATTAATTGATGGTACTTATTGTATAAGGTACATGTACTAGTTTTGGGAAAATTTTGAATTTAAATAAAGAAGTGAGGGCTTGAAGTTAAATTCATGTATTGGAACCTTACATATGTAGAATTTAATTAAATTAAGCTAAGGAACCTAATCTAGCTAGAATATTCCGGTTTTGATTAAAAAAAAAATGCTAACCGACGAGATTCGAAATAATTCAAGTAACTAAGGGCTTTAAGAAAATAATTTAAACATTAGGGTTTTTAAAGAGAAAACATTTTTCAGGGGCTTCACATATACTCCCATGTTTATCACTCTTTCATTGCCCTTGAGGGTTATCCATTATACCTTGTTTATGAGCCAATGAATGAACATGCTTTCCTCCCCTTTTGAGCCTATGTTTTAGCATGCTTTCGGCCTTGATTTAGCATGCCTCAACTTTGTTTTGAGCAGTTTAGGTCATATGGGATTTGTTATGCATGGTTGTAGTGCAATAGCTTTGACTAGCCTAATGATTCAAGGTCCTTAGGATGTTATGCTTGTGTTGTTTGGATGATTTGGCATCATTTCACACATGATTTCAGTGCATATAGTGTAGCTACACTCTCACATTTGTCAGTTCTTCATTAAGTTTGAGAGTTGTGCTCCTATGCTTTGTTCATGGGTTAATGCATTAACATCATTTTCTTGTCTTTCATGCTATCATCTCAGAGCATTTAGGCCACTGTTTTGGCATGGTTTAGGTCTATCCACAGTTGGTTTAGCCATTTAAACTTGGTATTGCATGCCTCTTGTGAGATGCCCTTTACTAGCTTTGATGTTCTTGGCCTCCGAACAAGTCTCGCATGCATTGTTCACATGATAGAACCTTGTGCATGCCACATTAGCACTGATAGATAGGCATGTTGTGTGTGTTACATTGTGTTTGCATTGGACGTTAATCCAAACACGTGGAATGTCACACGATTTCATACTCAAAGTCATGAAACGCGTAGCATTTCTTGGTCGCCAACCCTCTTGATCATACATGATAGAGGCGGAGGCTCTTATGTGTTATTTGTGCATTCATTGACATTGACTTGTGCAAACTTGGCTTCTCCGCCATCGTGCATTGCGATGCTCAGTTGGTGGCCCGAGAGTCGAGTACCGCACTTCCTTGAGCTTGAGAAATGATAGGGAGGGTGGTTGTGCACACATATCTTGCAAATACACTACTATGCCCCTTGTTGTTCTCTGTTGCAGCAAAACTGGAGCTTAGCAAATTTTCTGGTCGGCCGACCAATAGAGGTGATCAACCGACCACTTTTTCTGGTCTACAACCAGTTTTTCTGGTCTACAGCCCCCTTTTCTAGTCGGCAGTGCAACAGGAGGTCCCCATGTTGGAGCAGAAGCAATCTAGAGGTTTGTGCACTTTTCAGAGATCAAATCAAATGCAAATAAAGGTAATTTTGGGCATAGCAATGGATTTCCGAGCAAGGCAATCGAGCATGCATGCATCCCTCGCCCCGAGGACCTCTTTTAGCTTCTTTGCTTAGTTAGCTCGTTCGTCAGTTTTGTACTTAATTAATGCGCTTAATTAATCAATTTTTTTTTTAATAATCAGTTAACTAGGAATAGTTAATTAGTTTTGGTTTGTAATAATTAGTTTAATTAGTGTAGCTAGTTAGCTTATTATTCGGACCCTCTGTCGATAGGGCAAATATTGTAACAAGCGTGCGTGCGTGTGCGTGATGCATGTCTTCCAACCTCATTTCTTTCTCTCTTTTACTTATCAGCTTTCGATGGTTAGTTTAGGTCATGTTTCAATTAGCATACTTATGCTTTGCATGCGTGCATCATTCATTCGTCTTGCATGCACCGGGCTCGGTGCATCATACAAACTACAATGTACTTTAATACACTTTCTTGAATATGTGTTTCAAAGCATGTTATCAAGTGTATCATTCATATGCCATTCTAGATAGCCGAGCCTATTTTAGTTGCATTTTTGCATGTGTTGCATTAGGCATCTTAACATAGCTAGGATCATGCATGATTTCTAACTAGCTTTTGTTTTGGCTCAGAGTACACTGTGAGTGTTTACACTTTAGCATACTGCATGAGATGTGTATGTTGCCATGTTAGCATGCTTGCCCTGAGGCTATTTGCTTAATTGCTATAATTGCATAAATGCCTGTGGATGAAGGCTTCATTGCTTGAATTGGAACAATTCATCAAAATGTGTGTTTTTAGCCCACTTGAAGTGACAAAATCTTGTTTTTCTAAGCCCACTTGAAGGTGGCAAATCTGTGCTTTAGCCTACTTGCGAGTAGCACTTTCAAACCACTTTAAAAAACAAACATGAGTTATTTTGTTCCAATCCGCGTGATTGAGTCTATACTTGTATGATGTGCGCATCACGTAGTATGCTAGCTAATAAACCGGAATAAGAACACATGTGTTTTCAAAACAACATATCATGTTTAGTAGAGGCCGATCTTTGATCGAGCGAGTAGGGGTGCTCATTTCAAGACCTTCTCCTCTCGTACCCAAGTTCCCGATCCGAGGCAACATTGGTGATAACGGACACGTGGCCTTAGGCATGAGTCAGGGTTTCCTAAATTTCCAAAAAATAAAGGGTATGTTTGGTTTGGTTTGGTTTTGAGAGATGAGTTTTTAAAAAAAAAAAATTGGCGAGAGAGTTTATAAATTTTTTTGGTTTGTTTGGTTGTGTATTTTGAAAGTAGTTTTGGAGTTTGAGAATTTGGAATGATTTGATATTTTGTTGTAATTGAGTAGATGTGTGTAAGAGAAAAAGTGATTGAGAATGAGAGATGAGAGAAAAAAAGTGATTGATTGATATGTAAGAGAGAGAAAGTGATTTTGGAAATTATTTTGAAAAAATTACTAACCAAACATGTTTTTCAAAAAAAAATTTGCCAAAATCACTCTACAAATCCAAACCAAACATTCCCAAAATATTTAGGTGGCGACTCTGAAATCTGGCAAAGCAGTCCATGTTTGGCGCTTTTTGATTAAAATAGATTTTCCAAAATGATTTTCCGGATTTGGACTCTTTGGTGAATTATCAACCTTACATTGGACTTGACAATCATATCGTCCACGTACACCTCAACCTCCTTATGGATCATGTCGTGCAATATTGTGGTCGCGGCCCGTTGAAACGTAGCTCCAACATTCTTCAGCCCAAACGGCATTACCCTATAACAACAGGTCCCCCGCGAGGGTGGTAAAAGCAGTCTTCTCTCAGTCTTCAGGTGCCATCAATATCTGATTGTAGCCAGAAAAACCCATCCATGAACGAGAGCAACGCTTGCCCAGCAGTGAAGTCCACTAACTCATCGATATACAGCAGAGGAAAGTCGTCTTTCGGACTAGCTTTGTTCAAATCCGTGAAATCCACACATACCCAAATTCTACCATCTTTTTTCGGCACCGGAACGATGTTGGCCAACCAAGTTGGGTATTCAATACCAGCAGGAACCTTGCGTCAATTTGTTTGGCGACCTCTTCTTTGATCTTGAGAGCCCAATCAGGGCGGATCCTTCTGAGTTTCTGTTTGACAGGTCGGGCCTCTAGGTCAAGAGGGATCCGGTGCTGTACAATCTCAAGATCGATTCCAAGCATGTCTTCGTAGGACCACGCAAAAACATCTTTGAAATCTTTTAATAAAGCAACTAAGCGCTCGTGCTCCTCCGAAGACAACGTGGACCCAATCTGGACTAGCCGCGGGTCCTTCTCAGTACCAACGTTAATTTGGGTGATTTCGTCAACCAAGGGTTTAACAAACCTCTCCTGCTCTTGATCAAGCAAATATTGAAAAACCAGAGGAATTTCTTCCTCATCGTTTTCATCAAAATTTTGAAAATCCTGATTCATGCAATAAATTAAGGGCACAGAAAAGTAATCGAAGGCCACAGCCGCATCATTCTCATTAAGCACTTCCAAGTCGCCTAATTCCTTTGTTACAATAGACTCAAAGGAAAAGGAAAAAGACGACCTAGATAGGACTGTGGCATTCGGGTTATCACTCCCAGGAATACCGACTCAGACTCAGACGAGCTGGAACCTGATTCCTACTCTACGGACTCGGTGGAATCAAATTCCGGCTCACTACCTAACCCGGTGCTGCTCGATAAGAATCCTTCCTCGTACTGCCAGACGAGGGAAGGTGCAATGGATGCATCCAAAATGTTTGAAGATGGGCTCGCAGCCATTTCATTCCCAATCATGAACACTGAGAGGTCATTCCCCAAGCACTCATGTACGATCGGAGGATCTGAAAGCAGACAAGCCAGTGCTACCTTCATCTCAATCTCTGCTTCCTTGGAAACCTCCTTTTTACACTGCTTAGCCTCAGCTATTAGGTCTGTTTGCTCCTTGGCAACGTCATCCCCAGATAGTTGTAAGTCGAAGAAGATCTCAAATCCCGGCAAGCGTCGCCTCTCTGCATTCAACCATGGCTCTGGGAAGCCACAAAACGGGAAGTCCTCCCCCTCCGGACAAAGCGTCCGTTCAGGGTACCCTGAGTAGGTCGGTGCATCAACTCAAAATGCTTTCCCATCTGCTTAGCTCTGGCCCTTTCGGCCATTTCTTTGTCTTTCCTCACCCAGTCCTCCTTGGTAGGCAGATAACCTAGACCAAAGGTATGTGGGTTATGCGGCACTTCGGCTGATGTTACAGCGCCTTTCTGGCCACTGCGCCCTAATCCCATCTCGGGGATGTGCTGTAACTTGTTCATGAGATACACTGATTGTGCGCTGACATAGAGCAACTCGTTGATGGCTAGTAAGTTCTGTACAACCCGAGCCTCAGCTAGGCTAAATCCTGACAGGAACACATCCTCCGTGCCATGTTCGATCTCCAGTACTGGCGTATACACCTCTGGCGGCAGATGGATTGACGAATTCCCAAAAACAATGGCCACCCCCTTCCCGTGGGGGTATTTCAACATCTGATGAAGGGTGGAAGAGACTGCCTTCACCTGGTGTAGCCACGGCCGCCCTAAGAGTAGATTAAAGATTGCGGGAACGTCCAAGACATGGAAGTCAATATTGTGTTGTCCTGGACCGATCTTAGTCTGAACCTGCACAGTCCCCATCACTTCTCTGCTAGTGTTGTCGTATGCCCGAATCACCTGGGCAGTGGGTACAAAGTCCGCGGGCTTCAACCCAATTGCATATGCTGTCCTCGACAGGCACACGTTAATGGCGGATCCTGTGTCAACAAGAACCACTGGTATCCACTTGTCTCTATATTCCACAGAGATGTAGAGTGGTTTGTTATGGTTTGCGCCCTCGGGCGGCAACTCCTTGTCAGTAAAGGTTAACGTCTGGGAAGCTCCTCCTGGAAAAACCAATCTTACCAGCTGCTCAAGCATGGTATCAATCGAAAGTTTAGCCCTGTCCATTGCGGAAAGGACAGCTTGCGTGTGTACTCTTGAAGCCATAAGCAGTCCCCAGATGGAGATGTCTGCTTGTATCTTCTTTAACTGTTTCAGCACAGCCTCCTCTTCTAATAACTTTTCTTTCTATTTCTCTGCCTCCCTGTCCTTTCCGGACGCCTCTGGTTGATCTAGGTGTGGGGGCTTGAAATACCTCCCACTCCTGGTCATGTAGTCCACCTCTCCAAGATTCCAGGTATAATCCAGTTGGTTGTTCCCCCAATCTGCATCTGTGTGGGCGAGACATAGGTCGTCCTCCTCCCACCACATTTCGTCGGCCATCGACAAACAACTATCTAGTTCTATTACAGCTGTTCCTGTGCCCACAGCACATTCTGTTCTCGTACTCACAGCACATTTTATCTCTATGGGGGCTTTGGCCTTTCTAGCCCTCTCCAGATCTTCAATCTTCTCTTGCTCAAACTGTTTCAGTGCAGCCTGCTGCTCAACATCCTCTGTACTCAAACTGTTCTGATCCTGAGCAAAATTCTTAACACCGGTGCTCCCCGGCGGTTGCTCCTGATTCCCGGCCATTCCGGCCACTGTTAATGATACTCCAACTCCTGATTGCCCTTGGTCTGGCTGAAGTTGTTCAATAGCATCCGGCTTGTCGCTGAGCCACCCAGTAGCTTCCGCTGACCCTTCCAAATCAAACCAGTTGATAGTCACGTCTCCCGGGTCCTGTTCGTTGAAAAATTGAAGGTTGGCTATGTCCTCTTCTAATTCCGCTAGGTCATCTAGTTCTTGATTAGGTCCATCCTCTCGAATGACACAAATCTCTGCCCCAACTGGCAGTTCCACCCTCGACTTAACTTGCCATGTTGGTGTAATGTAACCGCTCAGGTCGTACACAAATCTTACAGACCCCTCAGGCTCTGAATAATCATTTCCATCTGCTCCTGCAATCATCCCAGTTCTATCTTCGATAGTTACCACCACCGGCTCAGGTTAGGTTTGGAAGATGTCCAGTATGCACAAATTCGTGCTTTCTGGAATGAACACTTCCGGCTTAGGTAGGTGAGAAGGGGTGATATATATGCTAGGGTCGTATGACATAACCCCGGTTTGGATGAAGTTGATGCGTTTGGGAGGTGGAGCTTGGTTACGTGGTGGGAGTGGGTTGGTTGTGACGTTTGGTTTTTCTGGAGGTGCGATCACTTTATTGTCAACGAGATCTTAGATATCGTGACGCAGTCTAAAGCACTGGTCGGTGATCGTGACCATGCTGTTGGTGATAGGCACAGTACTTCGCCGGGTTATGAGAGGGAGGAAGTGTATTTGGCAATGGCCGTGGCTCTAGGGGCTTCAAGTGCCCTTTCTTGATTAAAACCCCCAAAGCTTTGGATAGGGGCATATATAGTGGGGTGAAGGTTCTTTGGCCTCTGGGCGCATATCTAGCTGGTTGTGAGCTACTACCAGCCGCACCAGTGAATGGGGTAGCTGTGAGGGTTTTGGAGTGGTGGTGGTGACCATTCTGACATCTGACGTTCTGCCAGCTGCAGTACTACTTGTACCTGCATTTGTACCGCAGTTGAATGCCCTCTTAGGCTGCTCTCTCTCATTATCAATGAGGCCTTGTTTCATGGCATCCTCTATTTGCACCTCAATCTCATGCAGGTCTACAGAGGTAGGTAGGGGGAGGACGATCATCTTCTGCATGAGCTTGGGCTGGAGGTTGCGCACAACCATCCGAATCTGATCTTTGTCCATAGGCCGGATGGCCATCATCGAGGCTTTAGCCCTCCGGCGGGTCACAAAATCGGAGAAGCTCTCCTTTGGTTCTTGCCTGGTGGTCTCGAGATCACGGGTTGTGACCTTGATTTGTGTATTATAGGAATATTGAGCTATGAAGGCCTCAGCCATCTCCTCCCAATTCCTCTTAACGGAGTCTTCCAATTTTGCGTACCAAATGGCCGCTACACCCGACAGGGTCCGACCAAACAAAGAAAGCTTCTGCAATCTGGAAAGGCCCATCAGCCTTAGGATATCTGAAAACAACCACAGGTGCACCATGGGATCCCCAGACCCAACAAAGCGGTCGATGTATGGCATTTTAAACCGATCTGGCAGCGTCATGGCCGAGTCAGTATACCCATCCTCTATATCTGGAATGGATTTCACACCTTGAGACTTCCTGAAAAGCTTTTCCAGCTTGCTTACTTTTAACGCCGTTGGATCCACTTCGAACTCGAACGGTGAATCCACTAGGTTGGTGGGTGTTTTAGATAGCTGGGGTAGGACTGGGGGCGGAGCTAGCCCTGTCGGAACGTCCGTATTTTCCTGGACATTTGGCGTCTCCCCAAGTATTGGAACTCTGGGTGGGGGAGGAGGTGTGTGCGAAGCAGATGCTCCGGTTTGCTGCTGCAGTCTGGCAATTAAATCTGCCTGTTAGGTTACTACCTCGGCTTGACGTACAGATACTTCTGCCTGACGGGCAGCATCCTGCTGCACGGTTTTCATACTTTCTTGGAGCTGACGCATCATCTCTTCCAAACCTGCCATATTGTCTAGATTGGACTAGATAATTGGTATATCTAACTCTGTAGTAGGAACTGAGACCTCAGCCTGACTGTTCAAGAACCACTGATCTGACAACCTCTGTACTGATACACTGCGCCTTCTTAACCTCCGTCTAGCAACCGGGGGTAAAGAAAGAAACACTGTTTGTCCATCTATCAAATCCCTAGATCGATTGAGTCTTCGACCTCTAACCCAGAGTGCTCGGGGAATATCTGCCTGGTCAGATGCAATTATGCTAAATTACCTTGCAAAAAGATAAATAAAGCATAATAAATAAATAAACGACCAGAGAAACAGACAGCATAACGGCTTTAAATAAACACAACATACAGTTTATATTTGTGAGCTGAAGCACACTAGTCTCAAACACTGATCGCTGTTGCCCAAATAGCTGCCCCAAAACTGAATCTGATACCCACAGATATAACTGATTCTCGAATACTGATGCCCTCAGGCCTGATATCCAGACTTGCAAACTGATACACAACCTGTAGAGGCACACTCTAACAACACATAACAAGCAAGTGAGAGCGAAAACACCCCTATGTTGGGGTAGGGTTTCCCTGTCCTATTTTGTCAGGAGCTAGGGTTACACTACGCACACAGTGGTTTCAAACAACCTATAATCGGCTAGCAACCTGTCCTAGTTTGGAATAGTCACTATAGATTCGAATATGCACTAGGTTGAATATTCAAAAAGGGTGCCTCAGTGAAAACCGAAGTTTGTGTTCAAACAACCTATAATCGGGTAGCAACCTGTCCTAGTTTGGAATAGTCACTATAGATTCCGAATATGCACTAGGTCGAATGTTCAAAAAGGGTGCCTCAGTGAAAACTGAGGTTTGTGTTCCCATCGTGGTAGAGCCCGCAACCGGTCAGCCTTATGGCACGCTTCTCAAAGCAAGCCTCCGGCAAACCGTTTAGGAATAGCATACGGCAAACACGGTGTTCTAGGCGTACCAATGCAAATGCAATGCAATGCAATGCAATGCAAAGAGACACATAATTGTAATCAAAACAAGATATCATGAGTTCGAGTCAAGTTCTCTAATTCCCCAGCAGAGTCACCAGAAACTGTAGACGCACCCGAGGGGGTCCAAGCTCCGCACTTTGCGAAGGCGTGAAATCCGTCCGCTAGTCTAGCTACTACAAGTTCGGACTCAAATGTCACGGTTCTGAATCTAATCTTACAATGTGCGATGTAAGACCGATAAATCACCAAAGAGTCCAAATCTGGCAAACCATTTTGGAAAACTGATTTTTATAAAGAAATGCCAAACATGGACTGCTTTGCCAGATACAGAGTCGCCACCTAAATATTTTATTTTTGGGGAATTTAGAAAACCCTGACTCGTGCCGAAGGCCACGTGTCCATAATCACCAAAGTTGCCTTGGTTCGGGAACTTGGGTACGATTGGGGAAGGTCATTTAATGAGCACCCCCACTCGCCCGATCAAAGATCGGCCACTACTAAACATGATATTTTATTTTTAAAAACACATGTGCTCTTATTCCGGTTAATTAGCTAGAATTACTATGTGATGCGCACAACACACAAGTATAGACTAGATTGCCGAATTTGGAACAAAGCATTGCATATCCGTTTGTTTGGAAAATAGTTTGAAGTTTGCTACTTGCAAGTAGGCTAAAATGCGGATTTCGATGAATTATCCTAATTCAAGTAATCCAACCTTCAGCCACAGGCATTCAAGCAGTTAATCACGTAAGCAAATAGCCTCATGGCAAGCATGCTTTCATGGCAGTCAATAACACATGCAGTATGCTAAAGCATAAACACTCACAATGTACTCCAAGCCAAAACAGAGAACTAGTTAGAAATCGATGCATGATCCTAGTTCATGTTAAAATGGCTAATGCAACACATGCGAAAATGCAACTAAGAAAATAGGCTCGGCTATTCTAGAATGATATGTGAAATGCAACTTGATAACATGCGGTTGAACACGTATTCAAGTAAATTTATTGAAAATACAATGCAATTAGTATGATGCGCCGAGCCCGGTGCATGGAAGACAGATGAATGGATGCACGCATGCAAAGTATAAGGTATGCTAAATGAAACATGCCCTAAAACTAACCATCGTAAGCAGTTAAGTACAAGGGAGAAAGAAATGGGGGTTAGAAGACATGCATCACACACACGCACGCTTATTACAACATTAAGCCCTCTCGAGGGAGGGACCGAATAAGAAGCTAACTAGCTAATCTAAGCTAATTAAACTAATTATTACACAACAAATCAATTAACTAATCCTAGTTAACTAATTATTACAAAACAAATTTAAATAGCTAAACGCATTAACTATTAAAGGTATAGACCAAAGCAAAACCTAGCTATCTAAGCATGGCAGCTAAGGAAAGTAGTAAATCAGGAGCCTCAGAGGTAGAGGAATGCATGCATGTCCGGTCGCCTCATTCGGAAATCCAATGCGATGCCTCGATTTCCCTCTGTTTTCATTTTTTCTCAGAAACTTGCACCAAGCTCCAGAAAGATGAAACTCCACCTTGGGAATCCTGTAGGAGGGTGGCCGACCACTTTTGGTCTCTAGAAACACTTGCTGACCACTTTTGGTTGTTGAAAAACCAGAAAAGTGGCCAGCCAGCTACTTTTTCTGGCTGGCCAACCAGTTGTTGCTGCTAAATCCCAGTTTTCTACAACAGAGAGCAAGAAAGGGCATGGCAATGTATTTGCAAGATATGTGTGCACAACAACCCTCCCTATCATGTAATGAGCTCAAGGGAGTGTGGTTCTCAACCCTCGGGCCACCAATCGCGCATTTCCATGCATGACGGACGAGAGGCAAAGTTGCACAATTCAATATGAAATGAATGCACAAGTAAACACATAAAGCCTAGAACTCTATCATGGATGATCAAGAGCATTGGTGACTGGGAATTAAGGCACGTTTCATCACTTTGAGTATGAAACATCCCTCGTTTCCCGTGTTTGGACTAACACCTATTCCAAACACAATGCAAGCAAGCATGGCATGCTCAATGCAATGTAATGCAACCTTAGAATGCAACTTGAACAACCTAACAAGGCTAATGGCATGCACAATGCTAATGTATGCAACAACTAGCATGCACAATGCAAATATCAATTAATATGCACAATGCCATGATGTAACCTAAACATACACAATGCACGGTATAAGGCATACACAATGCACCTAGCAACCTAGCATACACAACGCAAGGAGTAACATGGCATGCACAATGCTAAATGCTAAGAACTAGATGGCATACTCAATGCAAGGCAATCAATGGGGTTCTCAACACAATGTAATGCATGCATGCACAATGCAATATAACAAGGGCAACTTGGCAATACACCAAGCATGGCATGCTCAATGCAATATACATGGTATACTCAATGGACTTAAACCAAAAGGGTAGACCTCAATCATGCCCAAATCAGTTGCCATTGGTGATGAAATAAAGGCACATAAAGCAAGGCATGCATGTACAATGCTGTAGACACCCCATTTTTGACCGTCCTCAAGACTTGGATGTCACCGCTTGAACACCCGATGATTATCCATGTTCGTGTTCGTTTGGAGTTCCCGGAATCCTCGGCTACGCGCCTTGCCTCAGGACCTCCGAACTCGATCGTTTTGTGTCTAGTTTTGCACCAAACACTTGTGCTTTGCCTTGGAGGGGCAGGGAATGCCTTGTGAGGCATCCCCACACACCACCAGCACTGGCTAGAGGCCACCGGCTGGTTGGTGTTGTCATCGGCACTATTTTGTGCCGGTCGGCACTATTTTGTGCCGGTCGGCACTCTTTTTGGCAAAATGACCATTTTGCCCTGCCGACTACTTTACAGCTATTTTTGGAGATGTTTTCAGACAGCTTTCTGGTGCTTGTTTCCCCTCCATACACGTGTATGGAGGGATGAGCCCCTTTGGTGACTTAGCTTGTAAGCTTTGTTGCCTATAAGGAGAAGCTCTCTTCTCTTGGCTCAAGGGTTAGAAAAATTGGAGAGTTAGACATTTTAGGAGAAGGAGAAGCTCTGGTTTTAGGTTAGAAATCCTATATCTATTCTATCTCTCTTTTCCTTGCTTATTTTGTGCACTAGGTGTTTGTGCCTTACTATTGCACATCAACACCTAGTGTTTCACCTTCCTCTTGGAACTGAGGTGCTAAGGGCTTGTTCTTGAAGTTCTTGACTGGTTTGGAGCTCAAGGAACCAACAACTCCAACCTTTGTGAAGAAGTCTACAAGGGTGAGCCAACTTACTTTATTTACCCCTTTTTTTTTGCACTCCATTTTTGTCTAGTTTAAAACAGTTTTTGTGCTTAGTCTATAACACATAAAAGTTCTTTTTTCTAAGCCTCTTTATTGTTCATTAAGAGTGTTTTGTGGTTTGAGCAAGTTTGACCACCCTTAGGCCTTGAAAAGGCCCTTTTTTGTGCCATTTTGTGAGAGATCCGAGACTTTGGTGTTAGGATCTCTTCACCACTGAAATCTTGAGGGATTTCAGTGGTGAAGATGATGCCTTGAAGTCCCAAGAAGGAGAGGGCCACCCCCTCTCCTTAATGTCCTTGAAAAGGGCAAGTTTGGCCTCTTGAGAGAGCATAATGTTTGATTGTTTGTTGAGCATGTCTCGGCTGCATTTTATGTTTATTATGCCCTAATATGACATTTCTAAGTGTTGGTTTAGGTCCCTTATGCATGCTTAGCATAGTTGCCTTGTAATGCCTTTTGATCCTCTAACATGCCTAGATTGTATGCCTTAGCTTCTAGCATGTTTTAGGCTTGCATTTGTGAATGTTTTGTGCTTATTTTGACATGTTTTAGCTCTATCCATAGTCGCTTGGGTCGATCTTGGCATGCATTATATAGCCCCTTTGCATTTTAGGCTTGCTAGCCTTTGAGTATGCATGTGTAGTATGCCTTGCTTGCATCATTTTGGTGGTTTAGAACCATCTAGCATGCTATTTCAGTCCCTTTGGTGTGCTTGTATGCTTGCCTAAGTGGCTTCTTTAATGCTTTAAGAGTATGTGTTAAATGCTCCATGTGTTTGGCTTTAATGCGTGCCTTTGGATTCATGTCATCTAGATGCCATCTAGGTGGTCACTTAGGCTTAGTTTTATGTGTTAAAACTCTACTTTTAAGTGTTTAAGTATTGCCATGTGTGGTTGTGCTAAGTGTGGTTTAAAGCCTCATTGATTTGCTTTGAACCTTAGACCATTTGCATGCTTTGTTTGGCTTGTATTGTTGCATGATTTGGCATCATGTTTTGCATGATTTTCAGAGCTTTACAATGTGTGTTTATTGTCCTTGTTTGGTATCTCCAAGTGTGCTTAGGGGTTGCCATGTTTATGCCTTGGGTTTGGACCATAACACTTGCATGTGTGTGTGTGTTTAGTCTCCATTTCTAGGCACTTTGGCCACTGATTTTAGGCCAATTAGGAGTAGTCTAATTCATGTTTAGTCCACTCCATTGCTTGGTTTATATGCCTCTTTGCTTAGGTTGTATGCCTAACATGTTTAGCTTGCTCGCATTGTTCATGTTGCATGCTAGATAACATGCTTAGAGTTGCATTGCATAAGCATGCATGCTTGGCCTCTTGAGATGAAAATGATAGAGGTTTGGCACCCTTTCGTGTTTACTTGGTTTGCATGCATTTGAAAGTGAAGTTACATCCTTGGTTCCTTGGGCCATCATGCATGGAAATGCGCGATTGATGGTCCGGGAATCGAGGCACATGCCCCTTTGAGTCAATAACATGATAAGGGGTGTGTGTAGTGCATAAATACCTTGAATCACATTGCCATGCATGTTGTTGTCCTCTGCTGCTGTGGGTTGCAGGTTCTGCAGGTGTTAAGTGCCGGCCGGCACTATTTAGTGCCGACCGGCAGTCAATTTCCAGCCGATGGCTTTATTTTGTGCCGGTGGCCTCCTCCTTTAGCCGGTGGCTAATCTCCTCAGCCGGTGGTGATCCCCAGTGCCTTGAGAAGCACTCCTGGGACTTTGGCAATTTTCAGAGGAAGGAAACAGGGAAACAGAGGCAATCCGTGCATGGCAGTGCGGTTCCGAGCCAGTTCCGAGCGCGCGCTGCATTTGGCCCTCATCCCGAGGCGGTTTACTATTTAATTAGATTAATTAATTTATTTGGTTAATTTAGTTAATTTGTAGTGATTAATTAGCTTGCGTAGTTAATTAGTTATTCGGTTCTGTATTATTATTTGGTCCCTCCGAGTGAGGGCAAAATTGTAATAAGTGTGTGTGAGTGGGTGTATGTCTTCCGAACCCCCATTTCTTTCTATCCCTTTTATTTACCTGCTTTCGATGGTAGATTAGGGCATACTTATTTTAGCATACCTTATGCCATGCATGCGTGCATCCATGCATTTGTTGACATGCACCGGGCTCGGTACATCATACAAATTGCATTGCAATTTTCAATTCCAAATTGAATACGTGCTACTCGCGCATTTCACATGCCATGTTTAGGATTAGCCGAGCCTACTCTAGATTGCATCTATGCCTGTGTTGCATTAGCCACTTAACATGAACTAGGTCACGCATGTTTGCTAACCGGGTTATTGTTTTTGGCACGGAGTACGATGTAAGTTTTTTACGCTTTAGCATACCATATGCGTGTGAATGTTGCCATGACAGTATGCTTACCATGCGGCTAAGTGCTATGTGTTATAAACTGTTTGAATGCCTGTGGGTGGAGGTTGGATTGCTTGAGTTGGGAAAACTCATTGAAATCCGTGTTTTAGCCTGCTTGCAAGTAGCAAAAACCAACACGTTTTTCGAGACAAAACGGATATGCAATGTTTATTTCCAAATTAGGCGATCTAGTCTATACTTGTTTGATGTGCGCAAAAAAGAGTAATTCTAGGTTAATAATTGGAATAAGAACACATGATGTTTTCAAAATCGAATATCACGGTTAGTAGAGGCCGGTCTTCGGACCGGGCGAAAGGGGGTGCTCATAGCTGACCTTCCCCGATCGTACCCAAGCTCCTGAGCCAAGACCACTTTGGTGATGACGGACACGTGGCCTTCGGCACCGAGTCAGGGTTTCCTAAATTTCCCATTTTAAAATATTTAGGTGGCGACTCTGTAATCTGGCAAAGCAGTCCATGTTTGGCACTACTTTTCAAAAATCTGTTTTCTCAAACGATTTGCCGGATTTGGACTCTTTGGTTCAGATTAAGAACCGCAACAAACAAAAGGGAGTCCGAACTGTAGCGAGGTCCCCCCGCGGGCTTGTTACAAATGCATTGGCCATCAAAGAGGCCAAAGAGCACAACTCTCAAGAGTGCTCAATGAGTGACAAAAGTGGAAGTGTAACGACACTAAGTGCACTGAAATGAAGCAAGAAATGATGCCAAATCAATCAAGCAACATAAGTAAAGCATGCTAGGGTCCTTAAAGCATGAAGCTAGTAATGAGGACTACAAAGGAGGCATGCAATACATGGCACAAATGCATGAACTAAGCATGGACAGAGCTCAAGTAGGTCAAAACAAGGACCAAAACATGCTGAGATAAGGGCCCAAAGGCCTAGGCATGCAAGCATACGAGCTAAGCCATAAGCTAGGCAAACATGGACAATACTCAAAAGGCATTCAAAGCATGAATGAAGTAGGGACATAAGCATGCTATAAGCTCTGAAATGTCATGTTGGATGATGCCAAATCATGTACACAACACAAATGAAGCATGCAATGGTGCCCAAAGCTTGAGGCAAGCAAGAGCATTTGTACTACAAGTATACAAAACATGAAGCATGTGATTAAGGCAACCCAAGACAGTCCTAGAACATGTTAAAATAAGTCTAAAACATGCATGAAAGTAGGCCAAAATATGCTATCATGAAGGACATAAGGCATGGTGAATGCAAGGCAAATAAGGTGGATTACACTACACCTATTAAGACCAAGCATGGGATGACTTAAGCAACAAAAATCAGAGTTATGTCATGGCATAATAACCCCAAATAAGCACTAAAATGGTGGCTCGCAAGCAAGGGCATGAAGACATACGCAATGGTTCATGTTAAGGCATAAAGCGGCAAACCCTCCAACACATTGAATAAGTGAAAGATGCAAGTGTATGGCCATGAAACATGGACTAAAATCAAATAACAAGTGATGCCAAATCACTGAAATAGGCCAAGCAATGCATGCTAGTAGGTTCAACACATAAGGCTAACAAGCTAGATTGAACTAAGGCTATACAAAGCAAGTCATGAATGACCAATTCAACACAAATCAGACCTTAGACATGCTAAAACATGAACAAAATCTTCATGGAGTTAAGCCAAGAGCATGCTAAAATGACATGCTACAACATGATGCATGTTAGGCTATTTTATAGGATTGCACTACAAGTGCAAGGAAGCATGCAAAAGCCAACCAAACCAAACCTAAACAGAGGTATGACATGGTAAAACAAGCCCAAAAACATGCTGAAATGGACACAACATAGGCTAGAATGACATGCTACTTCATGAAGCATACAAAGCTAGTGTGTGTGATTTACACTACAAGTGTATTAACCATGCATGGAGTGACCAAACTAAGCAAAAACAGTGGTATGTCGCAGTAAAATAACCACAAATACAAGCTAGGATATAGTCAACAAACACTTAGTAAAGATGCTCAAACATGAGGCTTATTAAGGCATATATTGAAGATGAAAGGGAAGGGGATGACCGTCCCCTTCTTAGGACCTTTGGATTTCAGTGGTGAGAAGGCCAATACAAGGTGGTCCCAAAGCTCACAAAAAAAGCTCAAAAACAAGGCCAAACAAGGCCTAAGAGGGGGTAAACAACCCCAAACACAAAAGTGATCTTAAACAAAGATCAAAAGCATGCAAAAATAGAACTTTTATCAGTTATAAGTCAAGCTTAAAATAGCATGCAAGGTAGGCTAAAAGCTTAAGCAAGAAAGGGGGATTTGAAGGTCAAAAGCTCACCCTTGAAGACCCTCTTTATAACAGCAACTCCAGCAGCCTTTTTGAACTTAAACCAGTCCAAGAACACCAAAAACAACCTCAAGGAGCCTTAGCAACCCAAGCGAGGTGTTTAAGTGTGTGTTTGTGTGTTAAACTAAGACAATACTACACTTTTGATGCACAAAAATGAGAAACAAGGCAATATAGAGACAATGCTATATCTATCCTTCTTGGGGCAAATTTCTGAACCTGGAGGAGGGAGGAGGAGCCTCCCTCTTATAGAAGAGGAAAACCAAAGCTTCTTGGAGAAGCTAAGCTTAAATGCCATCCCTCCAAATGCTCTCCAGCTGTGCTAGCTGTCCCAAAATATCTCCAAAAAGGTGCCAAAAAGTAGCCGACCACTTGAAGTGGTCGGCCTGCTAGTTTAAGTGGTCGGCCGACCACTTTAGGTGGTCAACCAGAGAAAAAACTGGTCGGCCATAGGTGGGAGAGGCCAACACACTAAATGAAAGGTGGTGGTGTGGTGGCCGACCAGAAAAGATGGTCCAAAAACCAAGAAAGCCAGTTATCTAACAAGAAAACTAGCTGGAAAAAGGAAAAGTGGTCTCTAAGGAGAAATACTGGTCTCCCACCCTTGTACCACCTTCCAAACAAGGAAAGCAAGGCTTGTACCAAAAACAAACCAAAGCGGATGCAAGACGAGAAATCGGGAGGCAAAACACGCGGCCAAATGCCCCGAAAACTAGCTGACAAGCATCAAAAGTGGTATGCAACCACAAAAGTGGTCTCCCGACCACAATGTTCCTCTAGGCAGACGCAACAAGGTGTGGTTCAAAAATCACGCCAAACGGAGAATGTTAAGCGGTCTCGAGACAAGGCGCGGCGCCAAAGGCTCCAAAAACCGAAAACTAGTCTCCAAACGGGAAAAGTGGCCTACGACCACGAAAAGTAGTCTACGAGCACAGAAAGATGGTCTACAAGACCACTCCCTCCCTCCAGGAAGGGAAAACAAGACTTGGTCCGCAAACCGAGCCAAAGTACAAAGAGTTCTGAGGCCCGTAGGCAAGGCTCTCAACCAAAACTCTGAAACCTTAGAACGAGCACAACATGCACCATCATCGAGCGCTCAATTCGATGACGCCTAAATCTTAAGGTCGGTCAAAAATAGGGTGACTACAATTGCCTCTTCAAATCTTGGTACATTTTAGTCCCTCCTAGATGTACCGCAAATGCAGAATGATGACATTCCTTAAGTACCTTTTCTCTAACCAGCTCGTCACTTGGTACAAACAATCTACCTGGGTATCTTAAACTCCCACCGGGGTGAATTACCCAATTGAGCGTGGGTTCTCCTGATTCCAGACGTCCCTTGATATAGGCTACCTCTTGATCGTGCTTCTGGGCCTCCATTATCTCATTCATCAACTTAAGCATCACCTTCTGTGCACTAAGATATGCTTTTGTATCTTGAGATTCTATTTGGATCCTAAATTCATTGAGTGTCTTAACCACATCCCATTCCTTGGCGGAAATTCTAGCCATCATCCCCTTGCTCTTGTGACTGAGAGCATCCGCTACTACATTGGCTTTACCGGGATGATATGAGAGAGTGAACTGGAAATCCTCAAGATACTCCATCCATCGTCTCTGTCTCAAGTTGAGGTCCTTTTATGTAAATAGATACTTCAAACTCTTGTGATCTGTGAAAATCTCAAATTGTTCCCCATACAGGTAATGTCACCATTGCTTTAGGGAAAAAACTACGGCTGCTAACTCCAAGTCATGTGTTGGGTAATTACGCTCATGAGGTTTCAACTGCCTGGATCCATACGCGACTACCTTTCCATTTTGCATGAGCACGCACCCTAACCCTTCTTTAGACGCATCGCAATACACAATATACCCCACTTCTCGTTTTGGGATGGTCAAAATTGGCGCACTAGTTAACCTCTTCTTTGGCTCTTGGAAGGATTTTTCGCAAGCTTCGTCTCACTCATACTTTACTCCTTTTTGCGTCAAACGAGTCATTGGTTTAGCTAGTTTGGAGAAATCTTGGATGAACCTCCGGTAATAACCGGCCAATCCTAAGAAACTGCGAATTTCTGACAGGATCTTCGGTTGTCTCCAATCTAATACTGCCTCCACCTTGGTTGGATCCACCACAATCCCATTCTCCAACACTACATGCCCTAAGAATTTTACTTCATTCAACCAGAACTCACATTTGCTTGCCTTGGCATATAACCGATTATCCCTAAGAACTTGAAGGACAGTCCTTAAATGTTGCTCATGCTCTTCTTCAGGCCTTGAATATACCAAGATGTCATCAATGAACACTACTACAAACTGGTCAAGGTATGGTCTAAAGATCTTATTCATTAGGCTCATGAATACTACCGGTGCATTGGTTAGTCCGAAGGGCATTACTACAAACGCATAGTGGCCATATCCAGTACGAAAGGCAGTTTTTGGTATATCCTCCTCCTTGACTCGTAGTTGATGGTAACCTGACCTGAGATAGATCTTTGAATAGCACCTTGAGCCTCTAAGTTGATCAAAAAGGTTATCAATCCTTGGGAGTGGGTATCGATTTTTAATTGTGACTCGATTGAGTTGACGATAATCAATGCATAGCCTCAACGACCCATCCTTCCTTTTAACAAACAACACGGGTGCTCCCCATGGCGAAGTACTTGGCCTAATGAATCCTCTCTCGAGCAATTCCTGTAGTTGTGTCTTCAATTCTCGTAGTTTTGCTGGTGCCATGCGATACAGGGCCATGGATATTGGGGTAATTCCAGGTTGTAGCTCGATGCTCAAGTCTACTTCCCAAGTTGGTGGCAATCCCGGTAACTCCATAGGAAATACATCTGCATATTCACATACTATGCGCAAAAGTTCTAATTCTCCTTGGCCCTCCTCATTTAAAATCAGACTTGCTATCCTACCCGTAATTTGATCGCACCACTGCGTCCTATGTTTTGTTGAAGGCATGGGGTCTTATCTATCCCCCTTAAACTGGAAACGAGTTCCATCTTGCGTGTGAGCTACCACTTTCCTCTGATGACAGTTGATCACTGCTCGGTGGGCAAACAACTAGTCCATGCCCAAAATGATATCAAAGTCCAACATTTCCACGACACGAAGGTCGCACGTTAAGTGTAGGTTCGACATTCCTATCTTACAGTCCTTACAGATCAATCCTATCCGAACGCATCCTCCCATAGGTGACATTACATTTAAGGCAGTTTCTAAAGGTTCACATATAAGTTCTAATGACTTACCACAAGCAAAGGATATAAAAGAATGTGATGCACCAGTATCAAATAAAACATGCACCCAAGAATTGTATAGTACTAAATTACCCTCAATTATAGACGGGTCTGCTTCTTCCTCTTGCAAGGCAAAGATTCTGCCAGTTGCCTTCTGGTTGCCACTGGGCTTGGCGTTCTGAGTTCCCTCACTCTTCTGGTGCTGCTGCCCGGTCGATCCTGTCTCATTCGTCCAAGGCTTCTGCCCACCTAATGCCTGGGCATTTGCTCCGGAACCTCCTCCTTGGTACCCAGATGGAGGGAGTTGGGGGCATTCGCTCTTTTTGTGCCCTAATTGTTGGCAATGAAAGCACTGGATTTGTCCCGTTGGCCTTTGTTGATAGCCTCCTTTCTGGATCTGTCATTGCGGTTGATGTCAGTGGTTGTGGTCTGGAGTAAGGCTTTGGGGTCATGTTTCCTTTTTGGTTCCTCTGAGGTCCAATAGACGTCTGACTCCCCCTCCTCTTGTTCCAAGCCTTTCTAGCGTCGTTACTTCCCTTTCAGACTCTAACACCGTTTCCAACACCTCGGCATATGAGGGGAGTCGTTGCGGAAGAACTCTTCCCCTGATTGTAAGGTCCAACCCCTACTCGAACATCCTTGCTTTCTCTTCATCATTTGCTACATGTCTAGTTGCGTAACGGGCTAACTCTTCAAATTTTGCAGCATACTGGGTCACACTCATATTTCCTTGTTCTAGGTTTGGAATTCCTTGACTCGTTGTCGGCGGACCGTACTTGGGAAATATTTATTTAGGAACAATTCCCTGAACTGGTTCCATGATAGGCTCGCCATGTCACGAGTATTCTTGATTAACTCTCACCAGTGGTCAGCCTCCTCATCAAGCTCGAATACTGCCAAAGTTATTCTATCAGCAGCCTCGGTTATGCCCATGGTGTCTAGCATTTTCTCTATCTGCTGAAGCCAATTTGCAGCTACCTTTGGGTCCGGTACACCTGTGAACTTTGGGGGCCTCTACTTTCGAAACTCAGAAAAGAGTCGAGTCCTCTCATTCTGCCGATTGTTCCTTACTTGCCCTAATTCCTCCAAAATTTGATGTCCTAGATTATTGGGAATGTCAGCCCTTGTGGGGACGGGTCTGTGTTAGTTTCTGGGGCAGTTTCGTGCATTGTTGCTGGTTTCGGTATAGCCATTAGTTCGCGTATCCACCATTCTGTTCATGGCACGTGGTGAGTTGGTTTCCAGTTTTAGATAATCTTACTACTTAGATTTGAAATGAAGGTTCAGTTTCCTTAGCGTGTACTAAAACAAGTAACAGTACAACAACATAGATCAACAAATCATTCATATCTTATAATAGGCATCATTACAAAAGGGACTCCTCAATCGGAGTTACATTCAAAGGGCATCTACGCATTACAAAGTTCAGGCTATCTTATTCTAAGGATCCCTATCAGCAAATCTTACAAAAGTCTAGTTTTACTATTCCTCGAATCTAGTTCTCGTTTCCTGACCAATCAAAGTCTTCTTCTAGGTCTTCATCAGCGGAGTCAGTGGCTTGGTCCGGAGAGCGGGAGATGTACGTTGGTGAGGAGGAATTGTGTTCAGATGACACCTCTATAGGGTAGGCTGGGGTTGCTCCTTGCTGTTCTGGTGGCTGCTCCATATTCATTGGTTGATTGTTGCCTGGCCCCTGATAACAGGATGCGTAGCTTTCAGCCTGAGTTGGTGGTCGGTGGTATGCTATGGTGGTCAAAGCTCGGTGTATCAAGGAGTCCATCCTCTGACCATCTTACTCCATTCAGACCGCTTTCTTCGCTGCACGGCTCAAAAATTATAGGCGGCGCCGCACCAGGGACCTTTTCTACTCCCTCGTATAGTAGGAGTGCTCCGTTTCTGCCTCACGTATCTCGATTCTGATCATTTCCTTGGCGGCACTTGTACAGCTGTCAGCGGCTAAAGCAAGGGCTAACAGACATGGCCCTCCTTCCTTGCATACGAAAAGTACCCCACAAGTCGAGACTGATGCCGCGTCCTGGATAATCTCCTGCTGACATCCTAAGGTGGAAAAAAAAAATTTATTTCTTAGTCTTCTTTAAATAAAATAGTGTGATAAAGAGGTAAGGGCTTCTAGAGTCGCATATTGGGTTACGCGGGTTAAGGGTTGAACCTAGGCTTTGATACCAAGTTGTGTCGCCCTGATTCTACACTATTGGTTGTAGTCAAGGAAGAATCACGAATGAGTCCTGTGGTCAATAACCAAGTAAGATCCCAGTTCGCCGAAAGAGTCAAATTAGCCTCCCTTCTAAGTCCGGCTTTCTTAGGCAGCGCACTACCCTTTTGACAGATCTTAAAAGGCATTGACACAAGGTCTTCTAAGCAACAATAAGGTTCATACATATTCGTAGAATATAAATACATAACAACCATGAATATCCTTAATTCAACAGCTTGTTCCGTTACATTACATCCCAAGAAAATTTAAATCTTCACATGAGTCTTACAAAACATCAAAAGGAAATTTCTAACTTTACTAAGATAGCCAAAAGTCTTCAAAGGTTTCAGGCTCTTTGTCTCCAGCTATAAGTTCCTCTTCGTCACCTGGCATGATACACCGTGAGCTTTGAATGCCCAGTAAACACACACACACCCCGTCTTTTTTTTCCAGTCCAATACACAATCTCAAATATAACAACAAGTAGTAAAGCATAATACTCAAAATAGATAAACAAAGGGTAACAAGTTAGATGTTAGTAAACTAGAAATCCCCCAAAGAGATTTCGTCCTCCCAATCACAAGAATCGAATTCGGATTATTCGGTATGCCCCCTCTTTTGCTGCTTTGTTTCAAAACTAACCTCGGATGCCTACCATCGGTTATATATCGCGTAGTGCCAACCGCAGGGCCTCAAAAGAAACGGTAATAATGGGCCTTGCCCAAATCCCTCCTCATACCAAACCACCTAGAGTCCGAATACAACCGCTCCATTCAAGGGTTCCAAAAACCACTTGCGCAAGACTTTAACCTCCAAGTAGGGAACGCATCCCAACAATCCACACATCACACATTATCATCATTACTCAAGTGATCGAAAACCCAATACCATCCCAATTAAGTTTCCCGTTGAGTTAAATGTTTTTAAAACAAGGTTAAACCAATCTTAACAAGATAATAATATCCACATAAGCATGCACCATTAAGATGAAGGACAATAAGAACATAACCATAATATGTACAACATCATGCCAAGATATGATCATACGCTATTAAACATTTCATGAACACAAGAGCATAAAACACCTATGCATAACAAGATTTCTAGATTCAATATCACATAAGGATTAGAATAGAAGGGCTACTTTAGAATTTTTACCAGACTCGACCTTCTTATGGTTCGTAGAGAATCTAATCTAGTTTCCAGAACATATTTCGGAAATGGGATAGCTTTTCTAGATTTTAAATTATTTAGAAAACACTCCAGCGCTGTCCAGATTCATCGATCATTATGAAAATTTGATTTTCTTGCAAACCGCTTACTGTTTTTCCATGAAACTAATTTTAGTTGAAAGCTAACTCCTTAAGGAAGATTTTGACATAAAATAAAGGTCCAGAATAATTTTATACATTTTGCTAGAATTTTTGAAAGTGGCTGCAAAAACAGATTCTAAGGTACAATACCCAAAACAAGAAGATTTATGGGAAAGGAGATCCACTAAGGGAAAATTTTCGTCTCTTTCATGATGAAAACATGCTAGCTAACATATATCAATGACACATCTAAAAACAATATTTAGAACCCTTAAGAACATGTATTTGAAAAAGGAAAATGAAAGAGAAGGTTGTGTTGTGGCTTACTTGCTAAGCTTTGAACAAGATGGCTCTCTTCTCCCTTCCTCTAGCTGAAAGTGTGTGTGTGAGTGTGATGCTTGTGTTTGCCATGCTAGGGAGTGGTGATATTATAGGCAAATTTGGTGTAAAATGACATAGAAGCCCACTAGTTGGAATTGAATGGACAAACTAGGATTTACTTGGAGTTCAATGAATTAGGAGTGATTAGGAAGCTTAACCTTGGAAAGTTCAATGAATTAGGAGTGGTTAGGGAACTTAACCTTGGGACTTACGCAACACCTAGTTAATTCTTAGTTGAATAGTTTTTTTTTTTCTTTTTTCTTTTTTGTTTCTAGAATACCATGATTATAAATCTTGAAAATAGGCTTCTGACTTTTCTCTAGGGTGGCCGGCCATTGGGAAGGGTGATGGGGCCATTTCTTTTTTTTTTTAATCAATCTAGGCACTAGGAGCACATTCCTCATCTTATATATTTATATAGATCTCAATTAATTGATGGTACTTACAGTATAAGGTACATGTACTAGTTTTGGGGAAATTTTGAATTTAAATAAAGAGGTGAGGGCTTGAAGTTAAATTCATGTATTGGAACCTTACTTATGTAGAATTTAATTAAATTAAGCTAAGGAACCTAAACCAGCTAGAATATTCCAGTTTTGATAAAAAAAAAATGCTAACCGATGAGATTCGAAATAATTCAAGTAACTTAGGGCTTTAAGAAAATAATTTAAACATTAGGGTTTTTAAAGAGAAAATATTTTTCAGGGGCTTCACATATACTCCCATGTTTATCACTCTTTCATTGCCCTTGAGGGTTATCCATTATGCCTTGTTTATGAGCCAATGAATGAACATGCTTTCCTCCCCTTTTGAGCCTATGTTTTAGCATGCTTTTGGCCTTGATTTAGCATGCCTCAACTCTGTTTTGAGTAGTTTGGGTCATATGGGATTTGTTATGCATGGTTGTAGTGCAATAGCTTTGACTAGCCTAATGATTCAAGGTCCTTAGGATGTTATGCTTGTGTTGTTTAGATGATTTGGCATCATTTCACACATGATTTCAGTGCATATAGTGTAGCTACACTCTCACATTTGTCACTTCTTCATTATGTTTGAGAGTTGTGCTCATATGCTTTGTTCATGGGTTAATGCATGAACATCATTTTCTTGTCTTTCATGCTATCATCTCAGCGCATTTAGGCCACTGTTTTGGCATGGTTTAGGTCTATCCATAGTTGGTTTAGCCATTTAAACTTGGTATTGCATGCCTCTTGTGAGATGCTCTTTACTAGCTTTGATGTTCTTGGCCTCCGAACAAGTCTCGCATGCATTGTTCACATGATAGAACCTTGTGCATGCCACATTAGCACTGATAGATAGGCATGTTGTGTGTGTTGCACTGTGTTTCGATTGGACGTTAATCCAAACACGAGGAATGTCGCACGTTTCATACTCAAAGTGATGAAACGTGTAGCATTTCTTGGTCGCCAACCCTCTTGATCATGCATGATAGAGGCGGAGGCTCTTATGTGTTATTTGTGCATTCATTGACATTGACTTGTGCAAACTTGGCTTCTCCGCCATCGTGCATTGTAATGCTCGGTTGGTGGCCCGAGAGTCGAGTACCGCACTTCCTTGAGCTTGAGAAATGATAGGGAGGGTGGTTGTGCACACATATCTTGCAAATACACTACTATGCCCCTTGTTGTTCTCTGTTGCAGCAAAACTGGAGCTTAGCAAATTTTCTGGTCGGCCGACCAATAGAGGTGATCAACCGACCACTTTTTCTGGTCTACAACCAGTTTTTCTGGTCTACAGCCCCCTTTTCTAGTCGGCAGTGCACCAAGCGGTCCCCATGTTGGAGCAGAAGCAATCTAGTGGTTTGTGCACTTTTCAGAGATCAAATCAAATGCAAATAGAGGTAATTTTGGGCATAGCAATGGATTTTCGAGCGAGGCAATCGAGCATGCATGCATCCCTCGCCCCAAGGACCTCTTTTAGCTGCTTTGCTTAGTTAGCTCGTTCATTAGTTTTGTACTTAATTAATGCGCTTAATTAATCGATTTGTTTTTTAATAATTAGTTAACTAGGAATAGTTAATTAGTTTTGGTTTGTAATAATTAGTTTAATTAGCGTAGCTAGTTAGCTTATTATTCGGACCCTCCGTCGATAGGGCAAATGTTGTAACAAGCGAGCATACGTGTGTGTGTGTGATGCATGTCTTCCAACCCCATTTATTTCTCCCTTTTACTTATCAGCTTTCGATGGTTAGTTTAGGGCATGTTTCAATTAGCATACTTATGCTTTGCATGCGTGTATCATTCATTCGTCTTGCATGCACCGGGCTCGGCGCATCATACAAACTACAATGTACTTTAATACACTTTCTTGAATATGTGTTTCAAAGCATGTTATCAAGTGTTGCATTCATATGCCATTCCAGATAGCCGAGCTTATTTTAGTTGCATTTTTGCATGTGTTGCATTAGGCATCTTAACATAGCTAGGATCATGCATGATTTCTAACTAGCTTCTATTTTAGCTCGGAGTACACTGTGAGTGTTTACGCTTTAGCATACTGCATGAGATGTGTATGTTGCCATGTTAGCATGTTTGCCATGAGGCTATTTGCTTAATTGCTATAATTGCATGAATGCCTGTAGATGAAGGCTTCATTGCTTGAATTTGAACAATTCATCAAAATGTGTGTTTTAAGCCCACTTGAAGTGGCAAAATCTTGCTTTTCTAAGCCCACTTGAGGGTAGCAAATCCGCGCTTTAGTCTACTTGTGAGTAGCACTTTCAAACAACTTTAACAAACAAACATGAGTTATTTTGTTCCAATCCGCGTGATTGAGTCTATACTTGTATGATGTGCGCATCACGTAGTAAGCTAGCTAATAAACCAGAATAAGAACACATGTGTTTTCAAAAACAACATATCATGTTTAGTAGAGGCCGATCTTTGATCGAGCGAGCGGGGGTGCTCATTTCAGGACCTTCCTCTCTCGTACCCAAGTTCCCGAGCCGAGGCAACTTTGGTGATAACGGACACGTGGCCTTAGGCACGAGTCAGGGTTTCCTAAATTTTCCAAAAATAAAGGGTATGTTTGGTTTGGTTTTGAGAGATGAGTTTTTAAAAATTGTTTTGGGGAGAGAGTTTAGAAATTTTTTTGGTTTGTTTGGTTGTGTATTTTGAAAGTAGTTTTGGAGTTTGAGAATTTGAATGATTTGATATTTTGTTATAATTGAGTAGATGTGTGTGAGAGAAAAAGCGAATGAGAAGGAGAGATGAGAGAAAAAAAGTGATTGATTGATGTGTAAGAGAGAGAAAGTGATTTTGGAAATTATTTTGAAAAAATTACTAACCAAACAAGTTTTTCAAAAAAAATTTCCCAAAATCACTCTACAAATCCAAACCAAACATATCCAAAATATTTAGGTGGCGACTCTGAAATCTGGCAAAGCAGTCCATGTTTGGCGCTTTTTGATTAAAATTGATTTTCCAAAATGATTTTCTGGATTTGGACTCTTTGGTGATTTATCAGCCTTACATTGCACTTTGTGAGATTAGATTCAGAACCGTGACAAGCGTTTGAACTGTAGTAGCTAGAACACAATTTGTGTCGTCGCGCACGGAGCGAGTTCGGGCGGTCTGCATAACCCCACGTCTTTCTCCCTTTTATTTATTCGCTTACGACGGTCAGTATAGAGCATCATGTTTCATTAGCATTCTCATGTTTTGCATCCATTGTCTTGTATGCATATAAGGTTCCGCTCATCATGCTAACCCAATATCAATGTCCAAATTCATTTCTTGAATATGTGCTATCTCGCATGTCTTGAATGAAATCATATGCCATGCTCATAGTCGAGCCTTTAAAATACACAATGTGTGTGTTGCATTAGTAATATTGCATTTAATTAGGAGCATGCATATTTTTTGAATTATTTTGCTTGGTTTTGGCTCGGAATACTAGGTGAGTTTTTTTTTTTTAATTGCTTTAGCATCTTGCATGAATGTTTGTGTTTCCATGTCTAACATGCTTGCCATGAGGCTAAGTGCTTAAATGATTAAATGCTTGAATGCCTGTGGATGAAGGCTAGGTACTTGAATTGGGACGGTTTGCTTAAATGTCCATTTTAGCCCACTTTTTCAAGTGGCAAAATCACAAAACAATTTCAAAACAAAACATGAGATCAAATGTTCCAATTCTTGCAAACTAGTCCATACCTTGTGTGCGCATCACATAGTAAAGAATACCTAAATAAATCAGAACAAGAGCATATAATGTAAATAAGAAACACATCATGATTAGTAGAGGCCGGTCTTTGATCGGGCCAGTGGGGTGCTCAATTCATGACCTTCCCCTCTCGTACCTAAGTTCTTGAGCTTAGACAACTTTGGTGATGACGGACTAATGGCCTTTGGCACGAGTCTCGGGTTTCCTAAATTTTCTAAAAATATTTAGGTGGCAACTCTAAATTCTGGCAAAGCAGTCCATTTTTGGCATTGGATTCAAACATCGATTTTACAAAAAGAATTGCCGGATTTGGACTCTTTTTGTGTTTTCACTATTTCATATTGCACTTGTGAAATCAGATTCAGAACCACAAGTGGAGTCCGAACTGTAGGGCTATTTGCCTTTTGAAAGGAGCGTGGAAAGTCAAGCTGTAGTTTCTGGCGAGTCTGTTGGGGAATTTAGAGAACTTGACTTGAAACTCATGATGTGACTTTTTATTTACACTTATATGTTTCTTTGCATTTGCATTACATTGGTGCGCTTAAAGTCACTGTGTTTGCCGACTGCTATTCTTGGACGGTTTGCCGAAGGCTCCCCAAAAGGCTTGCCAAAAGGCTGATTGGTCATGGGCTCTACCATGTTGGGAACACAACCCTTGGATCTAGACTACCGCTGTACCGTTTGATCCTCCTTTCACTTCTCGGTGTTAGGTGTGAGAGGTATATTAGGTAATCTTGTCAAGGTACCTTTTTGACCATTCGACCTAGTTGCATATAGTGAAACTATAGTAACTATTCCAACTTAGGACGGGATGTCACCCATTTGCAGGATGTTGTGAAACTCTTTGTTTGAAATAGTGCAGCCTAGATCATGCCAAAAATCTAGGACAAGGTAACCCTACCCCCTCATAGGGGTGTTTTGGTTCTTTTACTTGATATGTGCTTTTATAATGAAGCTGCACATGATGGTTCATATCAGGATGAGTTTGAAGACAGAGTCCAATGAGGATTACAGTTCAGCTATGTGGATTAGAGTTTCAAGCATTGCTGGAATCCCGACGCGACGAGAAAATCATGCCTCAGACCGTTTTGGCCATGCCCTGGCTTTAGGACGGATGTGTGGGCTTACTTTGCATGACGCTCGATCTTTGGCTCATGACGGGGAGCTAGATGTACCCGATTTGATTCATTGATTTTTTGACCTTGGAAACAGAGGTAACCTTCTCTAGCGAGGCTTTCGGCAACATGCCCTCTATTTATGTATGCTCGCGCATTTTCTTCTTACCCCTAGTTACGGCGGAGCCAACATTAAGCAAATCGAAGTAGCCCAATGCTTGAAAGAGGGTAAAAGCTTCATTAGTTTAGCACTAGCCGAGACCTTGATGGGTTTAGATGCTTTTCATTGGCGAAAGACCACCAGGTTTGCGGGGAGTCCACTCCTACTCCAAGTATTGTTTCCTACCCTTTCTTATATATGTGATTCTCACATCACTTGGCACTCACGCTCTATTTTGTCTCAAAGCCCTTTATTTTTTTGTCTCTCAACGTACATCTCTATCTTCTTTTTCATCCCTTCCCAAGTATGGCTCATGGATAAGCTGAAAGTGGTGGACCCTTACCCTAAATATTCAGCCCAAGCTTACTTCTTCTGCCAGCGATTAGTGGACTTTCCCAATGAGGGATGGTGGTGCAACTGGATGTGCAGCAAATCTACAACTGATATAGCTTGCCGTTGCCCTTGGCTTAACTTGCCCAAGATAAACTATAGCATGTCCCGACAACTGGGCATACAGTTGATTGGCCTCACCTATTGCGTGTTCTACTTCCCCTTCCGGTGTAGACGCTGGTTTGGACATGATCAAACCTGTCCAGATGAGGGAGTAGAACACCCGGCCTCAGTCTGATTTGTTCACACTTAACTCGGTACCTCACTACTTGGAGGATGAGAGAGCTTCTGGCTCCTGCCCCTAGTTTCAGTTATGCCCTTTCCGGGGAATGTTTAGCTTGGTTTGAGGACAAGGCACAAGTTAAGCCAACTTTGGCTACAGAGGCTTCCGCAAGTAGGAGCAGAGGACGTAGGAACACCTGACTCATCTATGCCCCTAGTTTATTTCTTTGACTTTTCTTTTCAAGTTTTATGATGTAAAAGCAACTTTGATTCAAATCAAAGAGTTAGAGAATGTAATTGTGTTGAAATCATTGGAATTAAAGTTGTTGGCACTAAGAATTTTCCTTTTGGTCTCGAAATGGTCTAAGTTGTAAAAGGGTAAATTTTGAACAAAATCAACTTTTATTAAGACTTTTCAAAACAATTTTCAGGAATGATCACCACCTGACACACACAGAATCAAGCCTCAAGATGTACAACCCCAAATCAAAAGATTACAACTGCCCATAATTGCGTTTACCAACATTGCTTTGTGTTCCAATTGGTCTATCTGCAACAAGAAGGTAACACAACCATGCTAAAAAATAGTGGACAAAGACGGCCGAATCAAAGTGAACGAATAGGATAGTTGAGCTGGAGATGATTACGACTGAACTTCAAGATAAAGTTGCCTGCGTATTCCAAATATGGGAATCAGACCTTACGTAGTTCGGTTCTGGTTCACTGAGTATTAACTCTCTCCTTTTACGCTCTAACTTTTGCTGAAGTCTCCCTTTAGGGTTTTCAATCTTGCAAGCTCATTTTTTCTTTATTTCTAATTTTCCATGCTCTAACTTTTGCCTAGGTTGCCCTTCCATGTTTTTGGCCTAGCGAGCCTCTCAAGGGTAATATTTCTTCAACTTGTCTATATTGATCGGCTGTGAAAACTTCAGGCCATCTAGGTCCATGAGAATAATCGCCCCTCCTGACCAGATAGACTTGATAATGTAAGGACTCAGCCTAATTGGGTCTAAACTTGCCCCTAGGGTCATAGATGGGAGCTCGATTGTCTTTCAGTACCATGTCTCCCTCCTTGAGATTCTTGGACTTTACCTTCTTGTTAAAAGCCCTAGCAATTCTGCGGTGGTAGCCCTGGACATGATACAATGCCCTTAGTCTTCTCTCATCAAACAACATTAACTCCTCAAATCTACTCCGCTGCCAGTCCACCTCTGCAATCTGACACTCAGACATAATTTGCAGTGACGACACTTCGATTTCAATTGGCAAAAAGGCCTCCATCCTACAGACAAGAGAATAGGGGGTTGCCCCGATAGATGTTCGGATTGAGGTTCTGTAGCCCCAGAGTGCAAATGGCAGCTTATCTAGCCAGTCCCTGTATGTTTCCACCATCTTCCGTAAGATGTTCTTGGTATTCTTGTTGGAGGCCTCAACAGCTTCGTTAGTCTGTGGTCTATATGTCAATGACTTGTGAAAAGCCACGTTATATTTCTCAAGCAGATCCACCGCCTCTTTCTTGACGTGTGAGCTATTATCTAATATGATCTCGTTCGGAATCCATACCAGCAGATGATGTTATTCTAATGAATTTGGCTACATGCGACGCTTTCAACACGGCATAGGACTAAGCTTCCACCCACTTCTTGAAATAATTGATCGCCACCAGGATGAACTCATGTCCATTTGACCTCTTTGGCGAGACTGCACCGATAACGTCGATTCCCCAGACTGAGAAAGGCCATGGTGAAGTTATGTTGTAAAGTTTAGACGGCAGTACGTTCATGCGATTGGCATGAATCTGGCATTTATGGCATCGCCGTACAAATCCAATGCAATCCTCCTCCGTGGTTGACCAGTAATAACCTTGTCTAAGGATCTTCTAGGATAGCATCATACCATTCATGTGCGCCCCGCACTCTCCTCCGTGGATAGCCTCCATAAGACGCTTTGATTCCTCTTCCTCCACACACAAGCTTGTGCATCCCCAGATGACCTCTTTTATACAGCTTATTTCTGCAGAGGATAAATTAGATGGCCAGACGCCGTATTCCCCGTTGTCCTTGGCATTTGCCCCTGGTAGATACATCTCCTTTTCTAGAAAGTTCAAAGTATCGTAATACCAGGGGTTTTTGTCTTGCACTTTATCTATTGTGGCAATAGTCTCATAGGTCGACATGTATTTCTGTTCGATAATGATTGGACGCATCTTCACTCCCAACAGGATGTCTACCATAGAAGATAGAGTAGCCAAAGCATCAGCAAACCGATTATTCTCTCTAAGCAGGTGCGTAAATGTCAGTTTTTCAAACCTCGAAATCAGAATATCTAGGCCCTAATGGTAAACCTTTATTTTCTCCTCTTTGACTTTCCAGTCTTCGTTTGCCTGAGAAACAACCAAATTCGAGTCTCCGATGACATCCAACCTTATTGCCCCTAGTTCCAGAGCAGCTTCCAAACCAACAATACACGCTTCATATTCCGCTTCGTTGTTGGACACCTTGAACCACAGTTTGAAGGCTAAGGGTATATAGAAATCATCGGGTGCTATCAGCAACACACCTATCCCATAACCGTACTGATTAGATGCTCTATCAAAGTACATCGACCATATTTCCTCTTCTACGTGTAGAATGTCTTCATCCGGGAACAAATATTCCACCGCCTCATCGCCCTCTACTGGGTGGTCGGCCAGGAATTCCGCTACAACTCTTCCTTTAACTGACTTGTGTATAACATATTTGAGATCAAATTCGGAGAGAAGAAGCAGCCAATGGGCTAGCCTACCTGTAAATGATGGTTTTTCAAAGAGATATTTAATGGGATCTAATCTCGAAACCAGATTACAAGATGAGCTAACAAATAGTGCCTCAACTTCCTAGTAGCCCATACCAAGGCTAAGCAAGCTTTCTCCAAGGAAGTATAGCGGGCCTCGTAGTCTAGCATCTTCTTGCTCAAGTAATAAATGGCCTTCTCTACTTTATCTTCAGATTCTTAAGCTAACATGCACCCCATGGTCGAGTCCGTCACTGACAATTATAGAATCAGAGGCTTCCCCAGCTCTGGTGGCGACAACACAAGCGGATTGTAAAGGTATTCCTTGACCTGCTCAAAGGCAAACTGACATCGATCATCCCATCGGAACTTCTTTCCTTTATTCAGGAGATCAAATAGTGGTTCACAAGTCAAGGTTAATTTGGAGACAAACCATCTTATGAATTGCACTTTACCCAGAAAACCACGCACCTCCTTTTAGTTCTTGGTGGTGGCATTTCTAAGATAGCCTTGATTTTGGAAGGATCTACTTCAATTCCTCTCTACGTGATCAGAAAGCCCAGCATTTTCCCTGCCGTTATGCCAAAGGTGCATTTCTATGGGTTTAACTTCAATCTATATTCCCTGATCCGTTGAAAGAATTTTTCCAGTGCGGTGTAGTGGCCTTCTCGCCCTTTGGACTTCACAATCATGTTGCCCACTGTAGACACCCCATTTTTTACTGTCCTCAAGACTTGGACATCACCGTTTGAACACTCGGTGATCATCCATGTTCGTGTTTGTCTTAAGTTCTCGGAGGTTTCGATCGCGCGCCTTACCTCAAGACCTCTCGACTTGTTTGTTTTGTACTTAGTTATGCACCAAACACTTGTGTTTTTTATTCTGAGGGCAAGGAATGGCTTGTTGGCCATCCCCACACCTCACCGGCCTTGGCATGATACCACCAGCCATGTATTATTTCTATCGGCCAAATGTTTGGCCGATCGGCACCCTTTTCTGGTCGGTCGGCCTTTGTTTTGGTCGATCGACCCCTTTTCTGGCTGGGACCTTTTCTTTACCTTTTTCAGGCTTTGTGCATGCCAACTGTGCCAGCTAGCGAGTACAAAACCTGCCCTCCATACACGTGTATGGAGGGATTTCATCCTTTACTTAGCTTCCCTTGGAAGCTTTGGATTGCATCTCCTATAAGAGGAGGGCCTCCCCTCCCTTTGCAGAGGTTGAACAACCAGTGATATAAGTGATATATCCATATATCTCTATATCTCCCTCTCTCTATATAGTTGTGTGTGTAATAGTGTTCTAAAGGGGTTTTTGTTCTTAGTTTTGCACTAAGACACCTAGTGTTACACTATACTCCAGTTACTGAGGTGTTGAGGAGCTGGTTTCAGAGTTTTTAAGTTGATTTTGATCAGAAGGGGGGACTAAAGTTGGTGTTCTTGAAGTGTTCCTCAAGGGTGAGCACTATTACTTTATATTCCCCATTCTTACACTAGCTTTTAGCCTATTTTGCATGCTATTTTGAGCTTAGTGTATAAATAATAAAAGTTCTGTATTTTCATGCTTAAGATGTTTGTTTAAGGTTGCTTTTGGGTTGGGGGTTGTTTATACCCTCTTAGGCCTTGTTTGGGCTCTTTTTGTGCCTTTCTCTTTGGGCTTTGGAATCCCCTTATTTTGACCTTCTCACCACTGAAATCCTAGAGGATTTTCAGTGGTGGAGAAGTGGTTTTGAGGTCATGTATAGGGGAGGGACACCCCTCTCCCTTTGTGTCTCATTTGCTTACATTAAGGGCTCATAAAGGTAGCATGTTTGCTTAGCTTTAGTTGGCTCCATTCCAGAGGTTTTTTGGTGTTATTTGGTCATATTATATCTCTATTTTTGGTCGGATTGGTAGTCCATTGCATGCATCATACACTTGCCTTGCAATCCCCTCATTTGCCTAAACATGCATCATGCATTTAGACCACCATGCTTGCATATTTTAACTTGACTTCATGAAGCTTTTAGTCATGTTTCATCATGTTTAAGCTCTGTTTGGTGTTGATTTAGTCATGTTTTTCATGCTTTGTATAGCTACCATGCATTTTGGCTTTTTTGCTTTAGGTGTGTGGGTCATGAGCATGCTTTATTTGGGATATTTCAGTGATTTGGAATCACTTATCATGCCATTTCAGTCCATGTTTCATGCTTGTATACTTACATTTGCCATCCATTCAATGCTTTGGGGAGGTGTTGTTTCATGCTCCATGTTTAGGACCATTGCATATGCCCCTATTATTAGGTCTTTGACAGACCTTCTCATTGGGTTTTGGGGCTTATTTTGACGTGTTTTAACTCTGACTTTATTGGTCTAAGTCATGCCATGTTCGGTTGTTAGAGGTGTAGTGCATTTGCCCTTTTTGGCCTTGTATACGTCTTGTTTTGTGCTCACCTTTCTAGCGTGTTTTGGCCTCATTCCATATGTGTTTTGGCTTCATTTTGGTCTGCCTCGGGACTTTTTTGGGTCACCTTGCCCCTTTGGGGCTTGGTTGACATAATCATGGTTCAAGTCCCTTGGCTAGCTTTGAACTTTAACTCCATTAGCATGCCTTGCTTGTGTTATGTGTGTGATTTGGCATCACTTTTGGCATCATTTCAGAGCTTATTACATCGCCACATTCTCATGTTTACCATGTCTTGCTCACGCTTGAGGATGGTGCTTTGTTGCCTAGCTTATGGGTCTTTACATGCACGTGTGAGTTTTGCCCTTTTGGTGCCATAATGTTGGTACTATGGCCATTGTTTTGGCCGAGGTCCACCCATTTCAGTTTAGGTCCATTGAGCATGTTTGCCTTCATGATATTTGCATACTTGCATTATATCATGTTTGTGTGTTTAGCATATTGCATGATGCTTAGCTAGTTGCATTACACAACATTGTTGCATACTTGGTGTGCCCATGCTACATTAGTTTAACTTGCATGCTTAAGTTGCATTGCATCCGGCATGCTTGCTACCTTAGTCCTGTGTGCATACTCGAGTCTCATTGCATTTGGCATGCTTAGGTTGCATCACATTGCATTTGGCATGCTTACATTGTATTACCTTGTATTGCATTTACATATCGCATTGTTTTTAGCATACGTGTATTACATGGTGTTTGGTTTGGGGTGTCAAACCAAACGTGAGGAATGAGAGACGTTCGTACTTAAAGTGACGAAACGTGCCTCAATCTTCGGTCACCATCACTCTTGATCCAACATGATAGAGTGTGTGGCATCTATTTGTTTTGTGCATCCATTTTACATTGATATGCACACTTGGCTCATTTGGCCATCATGCGTTGAAATGTGTGATTGGTGGCCCGAGAGTCGAAAGCCACACTCCTTTGAGTTCATAGCATGATAGGGAAGGTGGTCATGCACACATTGCTTTGAAAACGCCTTGTCATGTGCTGTCTATCCTCTACTGCAGCAAAACAGGATTCTGCAAGAATCATTGGCCGACTGACTACATTAAGTGCCGATCGACCAAAAATGTATGGCCGATAGTCATACAAATGGTCGATTACCATGTTTCAATGGCCGGTGGCCATATCTATTCGCCGGTGACCTCCCACAATGCTCAGGGAGTGGTTCAGAAGCAGTCTTGGGATTTGTGCAGCTTTCAGAGGCATGAAACAGCGCAAACAGAGGCGACAGTGGGCATGGCAACTGGGTTTCCGAGCGAGGCGAATCAAGCATGCATCATCCAATCATTTCGAGGCGGAGCTGCGGCGGTCTCTTTAATTTCATACTTAGTTTACTTTTTGTAATTAATTTGTTAATTAATTAAGGGTCTGTAATAATTAATTAGCTAGAGTAGTTAATTATTTATTGGATTTATTTTATTCTTTCAGACCCTCCATCAAGAAGGCGAATTTGTAATAAAGGGTGCGTGCGTGCGTGTGTGAATGTCTTCTAACCCCACGTCTTTCTCCCTTTTACTTACCTGCTTTTATGGTTAGTTTTAGGTCATGTTTCAATTAGCATACCTCATGTTAGCATGTTTGCATACATTCATTCGTATTGCACGCACCAGGCTCGGCGCATCATACTAATTGCATCTTATTTCAATTCCAAGTTGAATACATGATTTTTGTAGCATTTCATATGCCATCTTAGAATAGCCGAGCCTATCTTAGTTGCATTTTGCATGTGTTGCATTAGGCATTTTCAGTATAGTTACGATTCATGCATGATTTCTAATTAGCTTATTTCCTTGGCTTGGAGTACTCAGTAAGTATTTACGCTTTAGCATCCTTGCATGCGTGTGAGTGACTGCCAGGATAGCATGCTTACCATAAGGCTATTTGCTTATGTGATATAACTGCCTGAATGCCTGTGGGTGAAGGTTGGGTTATTTGAATTGGAACAATTCACCAATTAAGAGTTTTAAGCCTACTTGAGAGTGGCAAAATCATGTTTTCTAAGCCCACCCGAGGATGGCAAAATCCACGTCTTAGCCTACTTGCGAATAGCACCTTCAAACTGTTTTTCAAAATAAACATGAGATGTTTTGTTCCAATTCAGGCGACTTAGTCTATACTTGTATGCCGTGTGCATCACATAGTAATTCTAGGCTAATAACCGGAATAAGAGCACATAATGTTTTCAAAACTCGATATCATGGTTAGTAGAGGCCAATCTTTGATCGGGCGAGCGGGGGTGCTCATAGCTGACCTTCCCCAATCGTACCCAAGTTCCCGAGCCAAGGCAACTTTGGTGATGACGGACACGTGGCCTTAGGCACGAGTCAGGGTTTCCTAAATTTCCCCAAAATAAAATATTTAGGTGGCGACTCTGTATCTGGCAAAGCAGTCCATGTTTGGCACTTCTTTCTAAAAATTTGTTTTTCAAAACGATTTGCCGGATTTGGACTCTTTGATAATTCATCGATCTTGCATTGCACTCTGCGAGATTAGATACAAGACCATGACATTGAGTCCTAAACTGTAGTGAGCCCCAATGAACAAAACGAGATTCTCTCCCGGGACGTTCGGGGACGTCTACACCCACGTACACCTCAACCTCTTTGTGGATCATGTCATGCAGAATGGTGGTCGCAGCCCTCTGATAGGTAGCCCCAGCATTTTTCAACCCCGAACGGCATGACTCAGTAGTATTACGTACCCCATGGTGTAGTGAAAACCATCTTTTCTTTGTCCTCAGGTGCCATCAAAATCTGGTTATACCCAGAAAATCCATCCATAAACGAAGGCAATGCATGGCCAGTAATAAAGTCTACCAATTTATCAATATGCGGCAGTAGAAAGTCATCTTTCGAACTCACTTTGTTCAAGTCTTTGATGTCGACACAAACCCAAATTATGTCATCTTTCTTTGGCACTAGGATGATATTGGCTAACCAGGTCGAATACTCGGATACTAACAAGAATCCTGCATCAATCTGCTTGGTGACCTCTTGCTTGATTTTCAATGCCCAAACCAGACAAATTCAGCACAGCTTCTATTTGACTGGTCGAAACCTCAGGGTCAAAAGGGATCCGGTGCTATACGATCTCAGGGTCGATTCCAGGCATATCTTTGTAAGACTACGCGAAAACATCTTTAAAATCTTTTAATAAAGCGATTGAACGCTCGCGTTCCTCCGAAGAGAACGTAGACCCGATCTGGACCAAACAGTGGATCTTTCTCAATACCCACATTAATGGCAATGATTTCATCAATACATGGCTTAGCACGCCTTTCCTCTTGTCGATTAATCAAGTTTTTCAAAGCCAGAGGAATTTCTTCCTCTTTGTTTTCGTTAAAATTTTGAAAATCTTGGTCAATGCAATAAACTAGCGGCAAAGAGAAGTACACAGAATCTACAGCATTTTCATTCAAAAGGTCTAGATCTTCAGTTATAGACTCAAATGAAAAACTGAAATAAAGACCTGGACAAGACTTTGGCATCCGGGTTACCACCCCCAGGAATGCCAGACTCAGACCTCCCGAATTGACTTGAATCTAATCCCGACTCCACAGTCTCAGTGGAATCAAATTCTAGCTCATCACCCGATTTAGAACTGGAAAGGTAGCCTTCCTGCAATTGCCAAGTAAGACGTGGTGCCCTCGATACATCCAAAATTCCAGAGGTTGGGTCCATGCCCAGTTCTTCCCCGACCATGGAAACAGTAAAGTTATCCCCCAAGTTCTCTAGGTCAGTCGCAGGATCTGTCAGGAGACTGGCCAGTGCTGCCCCTACTCCAGGCTCGCTGTCATCTAAGTCATCTTTTGTGCTCTGGTTAGCTTTGATGCTTGGTTCAACCCTTTCCTCATCACTGTCCTGTAGCTGATGGTCAAAGAAGATCTCAAACCTGAGGACACGCTTGTTCGAGGAATTTACCCAAGGCTCGAGAAAGCCACAAAAAGGAAAATCCTCTCATTCTTGAACAAAACGGCTATTCAGTGTCCCTTCGATTAGCCTGTGGATGAGCTCATAATGCTTCCAAACTCTCTTAGCTTTAGCACTACCTCTCATTTCTTCTGCCTTTCTGATCTAATCCTCTCTGGTGGGCACATAGCCCAGTCCAAAGACATGTGAGTTGTGTGGCACCTATGCCAGTGCTGCAACACCTTTCTGACCACTCTTTCCAAGCCCCATTCCCAGAACAGACTGTAGATTTTTCATAAAGTGTATGGATTGGGCACTAACGTACATGCCTTTGTCGGCGGCTAGAATTATTTGCACTACCCGGGCTTCAGCCAGATTGAATCCCGAAAGGAATACATCTTCATCGCCATGATTGATCTCTGGCACTGGCATAGTCACCTTCGGAGATAGATGGATAGATGAGTTCCCAAAAACAATTGTTACTCCTTCCCCATGAGGATACTTCAACATTTGATAGAGAATGGAGGACACAGCCTTTACATGATTTAACCAAGGCCTCCCTAACAACAGGTTAAAGGTAGCCGGTACATCCAGGACATGAAACTTGGTCTCTTGCTCAGATGTGCCCACTTGGACTTGTACTTTCACTACACCCATAACCTTTTGGCTTCTGTTGTCATACGCCTGTATCACTTGGGCTGTGGGAATAAAGTCCACCGATTTAAGGCCAATTGTGTAGGCAGTATGGGATGGACATACATTAATGGTAGAACCAGTATCTACCAACACCACTGGCACCCACTTCTCCCTGCATTCGACAGATATGTATAACGGCTTGTTGTAAACCGAGCCTTCTGGCGGCAGCTCTTTGTCAAAGAAAGTGAACGTTGGCTTGACGCCACTTGGAAAGACCAAGCCCACAAGTTGCTTGGGCGTAATATCAATGGACAATTTAGCCTTGTCCATTACCGACAATACTGTCTGCAGATGCACTCATGAAGCTATAAGGAGCCCCCAGATAGAGATATTAGCTTGGATTTTCTTGAGCTGCTTCTACACTAACTCCTCTTCTAGTTGTTTCTCCTTCTGTTTCTCGGCCTCCTTGTCCTTTCCAGATACCTCTACTTGATTCAGGTGCGGCGCCTTAAAGTACTGTCCACTGCGGGTCAGATGGTCTATCTCCTCAGCATACCCTGTATTATTCGAGAGGTAGTCTCCCCAATCTTAGTCAATATAGGCTAGATGCAAATCAGTGTCGTCCCACCACTCGCCATTAACTGCGGCCAAACAATTGTCCGACTCTACTTGGATCATTTTCACAACATAAGTGCCCCCCTCAGAACGACATGCAGTTGTAGTTTTTTGGTTGTCTTCATTTCTTTCTCTTGCAAACTGCCTCAATGCAGCTTCCTATTCAGTATCTACAGTGTTCACAACACCCACTTCTTGGGCCGGGTTTCCTGCACATGTGCCCTCCAGCAATTTTCCTTTCTCATCAGCCTTCCTGGCTACTACAGGTACCCCTACTTCCTTTCCTTCTGGATTCATCCCAGTTTCTTCTTCTTTGTCTGGCTCATCACCTTAACCATCCAGTATTATAGATCAATCCATTCAAGTCAAACCACCTGATCAGTACATCTCCCTGATCATGCTCATTGAAGAACTGTAGGTTGTCCAAATCCTCTTCGAGATCTACCAAATCATACAACCCTTGGCTCGGGCCATCGTCCTTAAACACGTCAATGCCTGTTGAGATTGGTAGCACCAATTCAGGCTTGGTTTGACTAGTTGGCACAATATAGCAACTGGGTCATACACCCTCTTAGATACGTCCCCAAGACACTCCGACAACAAACTAATACCTCATTCCGAGGCCAAACCCTCCTTTACCATGGGTATTGTCACCACATAGGGAGGCTCAAGTTGTGGCTTAAATAAGCCCATCATGCACAGATCTGTGCCCTCGAGAATGGACAACATTGGTTTTGATAGGTGGGAGGGGGTAATATATACGCTAAGGGTCATAAGAGGTGGCCAGTGTATGGATGAGGTTAAGGTTTCGGGGTGGGGGGACTTGATTATGGGGCAAGAGTGGATTTGTGCTTATATTTGGTTTCTGAGGTAGAGCAATCACCTTGTTGTCAATGAGATCCTGAACCTCATCACGTAATCGGAAGCACTGGTTGGTGTCATGATCGTGCTGCTGGTAAAAAACACAATACTTTACGGGGTTGTGTTTGGGTGGAAGAGGGTCAGGCAGTGGGCGAGGTTCTAAGGATTTTAGGTGCCCTTTTTTGACTAGCACCTGCATGGCTTTAGACAAGGTCATGTCTAGTTAGTTAAAAGTTCTACCCTGAGGTCGAGTAGGGTTGGATGAGGTTTGAGGGCATACATTGGCAAAGGGGTCAGCAGTTTTTGTTGTAGTGACAACACTTACGTCCGATGGCCTCGCAACAATGCTACCGCTAGCAGCATTGAAACTGCGAACAAATGGCCTTTTGATTGGCTCCTTATCCTCAGTAATAAGTCCCTATGTCATGACATCCTCAATTTGAACCCCCATTTCATAAAGCTTTGTGAAGGTAAATAGAAGTAGAACAATCATCTTCTGTAGCAACTTTCCATGCAAATTCCGAACGACCATTCTGATCTGGTCCTTCTCGAAAGGCCTCGTGGTCATCATCGAGGCTTTGGCCCTCCATTTTGTTACAACCTCAAAGAAACCCTCCTTCGGCTCTTGACATATTACATCGAGATCACGAGTTGTGACCTCAATTTGCATATTGTAAAAGTATTAAGCAATGAAGGCTTCGACCATCTCTTCTTAATTCTGTTTGATGGAATCTTCTAACTTAGCATACCAAATGGCCGCTATAACCGACATGATACGACCAAAGAGAGATAGCTTCTACAGTCTAGTTAAGCCCATCAGCTGTAAAATATTTGAAAACAGTCGCAAGTGAACCATCGAATCCCCGGAGCTGTCAAAACGATCAATGTGCAGCATTTTAAATTGATCCGATAAGGTAACCACAGAATCAGTGTATCTATCATCTATGTTTGAAATGGAATTTAAAAAATTTCTCCAGTTTGTTGACCTCGAGTTCAATTAGGTTAACCTTGAACTCAAATGGAGCCTCGGTCTGATAAACCGTGGTTTTGGAAACTTGTGCTGGGATTGGCTCTATTTGGACTGAAAAAATCAGATTACCATTGTTTTGTGGATCTTAAGCATTGGCAATGTTAGCAGTGCCACTGGGCACAGGAATAGTCGTAGTGGGTGCATGAGGTGTAGAGGCTGCAATCGGCTGTGGTTACTATTGTTGTAACCTAGTTATCACCTCGGCCTGACAAGCTGCAACTTCGGCCTGGCAAACCGCATCATACTATAGTGCTTCCACTGTTTGCTATAACTAGAGTACAAATTCCTCTATATTGGTCGGGGGATACAGTGCCATTGGAATAGGTGACTAGTTTTGAATCGAACTGGAAGCGGATAACTGATCTTGAACTGAACTAAATACAGGTGAGCTGAGAGGTGATTGCTGTAAGAATTGGATTGGTGAATTCTGTCTAACCTTCCTTCGTCTTATAACTGGTGAGAGTGAGGTAAACACAGGTTGTCCCCAAACAAGATCCCCAACCTTGCAAAGTCTTCCGACTCGGGTCTAGAGTACTTGGGGGATATCCGAACTTTCTGAAGCTATGGTTTTAAACTAACTAGCAAAAGAAATAAAGTAAAAGAGCAGCAATCAGAAACCGCACAATACCTTGACTAAGATGTTATCAACACAGACATGATCAAAGCTATAGGATTGTACTCCACACTAAATTCTGCCCGAAAATAGATACCAACCTTGCTACTGATATGCACATTCCTGTACAGTTTCACTGTAAAGCACATACCAGTTAAGAGAGAACCAAAACACCCCTATGAGGAGGTAGGGTTACCCTAGTCCTAGTTTCGTCATGAACTAGGATTCACTATTTCAATCAAGCGATTTCACACAATCCTACATTCAAGTAAGTGTCATATCCTAGTTTAGAATAGTCTCTATGGCTTTTTTATATGCAACTAGGCCAAATGGTCAAAAAGGGTACCTCAGCAGGACTACCTAATATACCTCTCATACCTAACACCGAGAAGTAAAGGAGGATCAAACGGTACAGCGGTAGTCCAAATCCAAGGGTTATGTTCCCAACATGGCAGAGCCCACGACCAGTCAGCCTTTTGGCAAGCTTTTGGGCAAGCCTTCCGCAAACTGTCCAGGAATAGCAGATGGCAAACACAGTGATCTAAGCACACCAATGCAAATGCAAATGCAAATGCAAAGAACATATAAGTGTAGATAAAATTTCACATCATGAAGTTCGAGTCAACTTCTCTACGTCCCCAAGAGAGTTGCCAGAAACTGTAGCTTGACTTTTCGTGCTCCATTCGGATATGACTAGCCTTACATTTCGGACTCCCGTGGTTCTAAATGTGATTTCACAATTGCAATGTGAAATAGATAAACACAAATGAGTCCAAATCCAACAAATCTTTTGGAAAATCGATTTTGAATGAAAAATACCAAAAATGGACTTTTTTGCCAGATTATAGAGTCACCACCTAAATATTTTTTTAGAATTTAAGAAGCCCGAGACTCGGGCCAAAGGCCACTTATCCGTCATCACCAAAGTGTCTTGGCATGGGAACTTAGGTACGAGAGGGAAAGATCATGAATTGAGCAACCCACTCCCCCGATCAAAGATCGGCCTCAACTAATCAGGATGTGATTCTTATTTATATTATATGCTCTTGTTTCGATTATTAAGCTAGTTTTACTATGTGATGCACACAAGTATAGACTAATTTGTAAAAATTGGAACATTTTGATTTCATGTTTGTTTGAAAATTGTTTCGAATATGTACCACTTGAAAAAGTGATCTCATATATATATTGATCAAGTTATCCCAATTTGAGCAATTAGCCTTCATCCACTGGCATTCAAACAGATGTATCACTTAAGCACTTATCCTCATGGAAAACATCCTTGACGTGACAACAATTACACTCATGCGATATGCTAAAGCAATAAAGCTTACCCCAATTCCCAAGGCAAGCCAAAAGAGAGGAAATAGTTAGAAAGAAAAAAAATACATGCTCCTAAATAATGCAACATAACTAATGCAACACATGCAATATGCAATTAGAAGTCCGGCTACTAGCATAGCATATGAATTAATTTGATAGCATGGACACATGGATGCAAATCATGGAAAATGCTAAACGAAATGCGATGCTCTATATTATCCAACATAAGCAAGTAAATAAAAGGGAGAAAGAAATGGGGATTGGAAGACATACACTCATTATTACATATTGGTCCTCGCACAAGAGGGTCCAAATAAATGAATTAGCTAATTACTACGAATTAACTAACTATTATAAACCAAATGAAATAAATTAACTACACTAGCTAATTATTACCGATCGACCCTCGCTCAAAAGGGTCCGAATAAATGAATTAGCTAAGCTATTTAAGTAATTATTACAACAATGAATTTAACTAACTATTCTAGCTAATTAAATAATTACAACACACTCTAACTAATTTAAACTAACTAATCAGTTACATTACAAAATTAATTAATTAACTAAGTAATTAATTACAAGTTCACTAACAACATACTACTATTAACAAAAATATAACGGGTCCCGTGGAGCAAGGAAATGGTTTATGTACACACATGAATTGCTTCCCCAAGAATGCCTCCGCATTATTTTGCACCTCAGCCTCTACTCTACTCTATGAGAGGAAAAAAAAAAAAGTGGTACTGCCTGGCTAAAAAAGGTGGCCGGCAGGCCAAAGAGGTGGCCGACAGGCCAAAAGTGGTGGCTAGCCGCCCATTAATAGTGGTTTGCCAAACGGCAAAGGTGGACTGCCGGCCACTAATGTTGAGTTTCTTCTGCTACAACAGAAAACAAACAGAGTACAAACAGAGCATTCTCAGGGGATGTTTGTCCACCCTGGCTCTTCTTATCATCAAACAACTCAAAGGAGGGGTAGGCTCGATTCGCAAGCCATTAATCGGCACAAATTCATTGCTTGATGACTTATGAACCAAGGGATACAATTTCAATAAATGCACAATTAAAGACTCATGAACCTCCTCCCTATTATGATATTGATCAAGGGAAGCAGTTGACATCGATTTTTGAACCGTTTTCATCACTAACAAGTATGAAACGAGTCAAGACTTAATGGGTTCAATTGATGTCCAATTAAACCCAAACCATTTTATTATCTTGCTCCATTTTAAGGTATTGATTACCCCTTTTTAATTACTTTTCCATTAATTAGTCATTTTAGTCCAAATGAGCATTAAGTCCACTAAAGGAGGGAAGTGTCAAACAAAAGGTTGTTTTGGGCATGAGAGAGATGTCATGCCGCTGGTAATGAACCTCCAAAAAGATTAAACCATTAAGCACAACGATCTCTATTTCAAGCTTAAACAAACAATTGGTTTGAAATGACTCTCGAAGCAAGGAAGAAGCCAAGAAATGAGAGAAATATAGAGATGATTAGAGATGATCACAAGTATGGAAAACTTTGAAATAAAAGCTATCAACTCGAATAAGTTGGTGTGTAATGCCTAAAACACCAAACCTATGAGGACCATTACACTACAAGCATGCAATACAAAGTATAAATGACATGAACAACTTAAAACAATCCTAAAATAGGCTAAAAAGTACTGAAATCAAGGTAAAAACATCTACAAAAGCAAGCTAAAATAACGGGGCAATTAAGCTAGTAAACAAGCCAAATGAGGGGAGGCTAACCTCTCCATTTTTGGGATTTCAAAACCACATTTTAGCCTCTGAAAATCCTCTGAACACCAGTGGTAAAAAGCTCAAAAAATATAATGGAAAGGTGGGAAACACAAGGGTAAAAACCTAGAAAGCTAGGTTCAAAGAAGGGCGGTCAACCCCTCTACCCTTAATGGCCTTACACCACAAGTTTTAGCCCACAAATACTTGTGAAAAATAGTTCCAAAAAAAAGGAAGAAAAGGTAGGAAATAAGTAGTGCAAAAGAGCTAGGATGTATACCTCTTGAAGAGGAGTGGTCCTTTTGTTCACAAACCAACAATTTCACACCCTCAAGAGCTAAAATGTAAGCTCAAACACCTCAGCAAAGAACCCTCAAGGTTTGGTTTATAGTGTCTAGGCAAAGGGTATAGAAGTTGTAAGGGAGAGAGAAATGTAGAGAGAGAAATATTCTTTTAGACTTTGTTCCACAAATTTTTCTAACCTAATATTTGAGAGAGAGCCATCAATATATAGAAATATATGAGACTAGGTTGAAAATATCCATACTGACACAGCTAGTGCAGTGCATGCATCTGTGAAGACAGCTGGCACAACTGGCAAAAAGATCTGAGTTTTTACACAAGTGGCCAGCCGGCCACTAATAATGGGTGGCAGGCCACTAGTGGGTCTGCAGGTCCCTGGATGGTTAGGCTTGAAAAATTACTATTTTTATCCAAAAACAAGGCACAAGATTTGTAGGTTTTTTGAGGCTCAAAACTGAGGTTTCCTGGTAAGGAAATCGAGCATTTGGATAAGCCTGTAAATTCATCATTGGGTGATCAATTAGTGGCGGGCGGTCAAAAATTGGGTGTCTACACCTGTGGAGAAGTGGTTCGGAAATACTCTTCAGATCCTGGGAGACGCTGGCGATCCTCAGCTAGTCACCTGAAAAGATACACACTCTGGTTGGAGGTGCCGAGATTAGCACTCCGACGGACAAGTTAGTTCAGGCACTCAAGATAGCTTCTTGTTTAAGTTTCGTCAAGTGATTCTTACATACCTACTAAATATGTTGCTCCTGTATTTATACCTGTTTCCCTCGGGGTCAGGGCCTACTTTTTGATCATTATCCTTTATATTATCCGGCTCCAATGGTACACACTTATTCGGCCCAAATATTGTGTTCGGATACAGCCAATTATTATCAGCCCTGTATTGCAGTGCCTTCTGCCTTTGTCAATTATTCAACTCCGACAACACCGATCTGCTTCGACAGTTCGCCGAAAAAAGGGTGAAGTTGTTCGAACAGGCCTTGGAAGCAACCAAGGAATAGGTGTTGAACCTGAAGGCAAAATTGCTTGAGGCACAGAAGTTGTTGGCTAAGGATTAAGCGGCGACAACAAAGGCGTTCAAGCAAGGTGAGATGGCCGCAATCAAAAGATATGCCGACCATGTTTTTACCTTTGAAAATAGAGGGTCCAAACATGGTTGGCAAAAGGCCCTCGCAGTTGCACAAGTATCGCTTGACGTGTCCGATTCCCTTTAAAGTAAAAGGCGTTGAGTTGCTTGTGTCGGATACCAACAGTTCTGAGGCCAAATAGCATAGTATAGACGTTTTTGTAAAATTGTCTTGTTTTGTTTTGTAATAGATGTGCCAAGGCTATTTTCATATGTAAAATGACAAGCATGTAATGGGTCAATTTATGAATGAAATTATTCTCTTGTAGCCGTTTGTGAATGCTAATCTTCTTTAGTACTTCAACTTTGTTTCGCAATCTTAGTATGAATGAAAATATTCTTTTGCAGCCATTTGTGAATGCAAATCTTCTTTTAATGAAAATACTCTCGCAACCATTTGTGCATGCAAATCTTCTGTCATATGTGTATGAATGAAAATATTCACTGGTAGCCGTTTGTGCCAAAATTTGTCGACTGTAGTCTCCATGAAACTGTAAGGTGCAAATAGTCTACTGTTTGGCTGAATGGATTCATATATCTGCCCCTGCACCAGTTAGGAACGATTTACCGACTATAGGCTCCATGAAACTATAAGGTGCAAATGGTCTACAGTTTGGCCAAATGGCTTTATATATCTGCCCATGCGCCGATTGGAAATGAGGGTAGACCATGGAAGAAGTGTCGTGTCGTGTCGTGCCAAGTTATAAGCAGAGCACTGGCCGAATTCATATATTTATCCCTGCGCCAGTTGGGAACAAGGGCAGACCATGGCAGAAGTGCCATGCCATGCCGAGTTATAAGTGGAGCACTGTCATATTTGGCGGAGCAGTGACGCATCATTAATAGACAACGGACGCGTTGGGAAACGTGATGGGAAGTGAAAGTGGTGCATTAAAAATTGATCTTTTCATAAATAGCATGCGTGCGAGAGAGAACTTCCCATTTCTAAGGGACCGATGTGTTGGGCGAGGAGGGTCCAACTACATTCCTAGGGAAGTCTAGATTTACAATCGTATATGTCAAGTAGATTATTTTTCAATAGCAAAGGGGAGAGGAAGATGTTAGCTAAGTTGGACGTAGAAATGAGTCGTCAATCACCAAGCGAGTTGGGGTGTAGGAACGCCGGTGAACCAGAGGAGGTAAATAGGTGTCGCTTGCCTAGATGCCCATGTGGGTCACCCAAGAGGAAAGAACAAAGTAGGTCTCCCAAAGGTGGGATGCAAAGAAAGGCAGCCAACTGGCGCCCATGGCTCAGCTCGAAACAAATCAAGTAGACCACCACGTCCATTGAGTTTCTATGTGTTCATTGGGAACTATCCTATGACTAAGGCTAATTCCATCATTCGTGATCCAGATGTGGCAGTGGAGTTTACGCAGCCGGTCTTTCCTCCAAAAGTGCAGTAGACGATGACGAATAGGGCCAACTATGAGGTGTTTAGAGAGGGAATTCATGGGGCCATAAAAGGGCTGTACAGTGCGCATAAAGTCAGTATGTGCTTATGCACTACCCAAAAGGAAATTGAACACAAAGACAGGCGCATCCAGAACTTAGAGTGCCGACTGAAAGAAGCCGAAGAAAGGGCTGAGAACGAGGCTTGAAAAGAAAAAATGGTCGAATTGAAGGAGACGGGGACAACGGGGTCTACTAACAAGTTACCTCAGTGCCTGACAGATCAAGCAATAGCCGATCAAGATGCGGTGAATATATTTTTGAGGAAGTCCATGGAGAGCCGAGCCTACAACAAAGGTTTCTTCAAGCGAAGGAAAATCGGTATTGAGAAAATGAGGGAAAAATTAGCAGATGATGTATGTCGATGTGAAAACCAAGGATTTAAACATGGTTGGACAAAGTCTTTGTAAGCGGTGAGCGTGGATTCCGCATCACTATTGTATCAAAGGTATATACTTCCACTTGATGCCTATGATGCCAAAAAGACGGACGACGAGGAAGATCGAGCCGAAGATTTAGAGCAGAGCTAACTGTCATAATTCCCAAGCTGTATTGTAGCCCCGTGATTTTATTTTTCCAATCGGTTTAGGACAAAGACAATTACGATGTAATTGAATTTGTCATGATGTTTCCTTAATAATAAAAGACGTTAATTTCCCTTAATTGTGTTTATCATTTGGTCGCAACTGTGATAACAGCTCTTCAAAGTCCGTTATTGATGGCTCTTATGCCGAGCATGAAGAGCGCTCTAAATTTTGAGTCTTGTTAGCTCTTGTGCTGAGCTCAAAGAGCGCTCAGAATTCAGGAGTCTTTGTTGAGGGATCTCCTGTCGAGCACAAAGAGTGCTCCAAATTCGGAGTCTTTGCTGAGGGCTCTTGTGTCGAGTACAAAGAGCACTCCAAGTTTAGAGTCTTTATTGAGGGCTCTTATGCCGAGCACAAAGAGTGCTCCGAATTTGGAGACTTTGCTGAGGGCTCTTATGTCGAGTACAAAGAGCACTCCAAATTTGGAGTCATGTTAGCTCTTGTGTTGAGCGCAAAGAGCGATTCCAAATTCAGAGTCTTTGCTAAGGGCTCTTGTGCCAAGCACAAAAAGCGCTCCGAATTCAGAGTCTTTGCTGAGGGCTCTTGTGCCAAGTACAAAGAGCGCTCCGAATTCGATGTCATTGCTAAAGGCTCTTGTGCCGAGCACAAAAAGAGCTCCAAATTTTGAGTCTTTGCTGAGGGCTCTTGTGCCGAGCACAAAAAGTGCTCTGAATTCGGAGTCTACAAAGTAAATAAGCGAGGTAATCAGAATTGAATAAAGAGACAAAGATAACACCTTGTATCATTGATTATGATTACTTACAAAAGCTGAGAAAAAATAAGCATCAATACTAATGGTAGAATTTGCAGAGGTGAGTAGAGTTCCAGGGCCGAGGTAATTTTTTGCCATGCATGTCCATAAGCCGATATACCCCTGTTCTGGCAATGGAATCGGACCATCCCAATTGGGGCCGAGTTTGCCGTGTATAGGGTTGTTGACAGCATAGAGCACCTTTTTGAGGACCAACTCTCCATACTCACGAGGGCCCGATCTCGGTGTTCTTCAAGCAAATCCATATCCAAGGCCAGCATCATATCATTCCGACCTGTATCAAAAGCTCTCGACCGAAGAGTTTGTAGGCCAATCTCTAGAGGGGTGATAGCTTCATTGCCAAAACACATGGCAAACTGGGTTTCCCTTGTGGGATGTCTTGGTGTGGTACGATGGGTCCATAGTACATTCGGCAACTCCTCTACCCACTTTCCCTTAGCTTTTCCCAAACGCTTCTTGATGCAATCCAGAATCACTCTATTAGAGGCCTCGACCTGTCCATTACTTTGCAAGTAGGCTGGTGAAGAGAAATAAGGTTGAATACCATACATGACACACAGATCTCGATAGACGCCGTAGTCAAACTGAGTGTTGTTGTCAGAGATAAGTGCCCTGGGATATACCGAATCAAGTGATAATATTCTTCCAAACAAATCATTTTACATCTGCATCCCGTATATGCACTAGCAGTTCTACTTCAACCCATTATGTGAAATAATCTGTAATGACGATCAGAAACTACTTATTGCCTAGAGCTTTTGGCAAGTGGCCCTTTGATGTCCAAGCCCTATTGAGCAAAGGGCCAAGGACTAGTTACAGAGTTCAATTCTTCAGTGGGTAGATGTGTTAATGGATAGAATTTCTGGCACTGTCCGCACTTCTTAACATATTCCCCAGCATCAGTGCACATGGTTGGCCACCAGTACCCCTGTCTGACGGCTCGATAAGCCAATGCCGTGCCTCCTGAAGTGAGCACCACAACTACCTTCATGAATCTCAGCCAAAAAGTCCTCAACTTTACTTGGATGGACACATTCTAAATATGGCCCAGAAAGAGATTCTTTATAAAGTTTTCCCGAGGATCCAGGTAATACCTAAACGCTTTATTCCACAGCCTATGGGCTTCCTTTTTATCTTTCGGTAGTCGATCTGAAGTAAGGAAGGCGGCAATGGGATCCATCTAGCTCGGCTCTCGTTGAATGATGTTTACAACAAGAGGTTCAAGGATACTGATATTCAGCTCTAGAATGAAACCCATTTCAATAGTGTGTTTAACTTCTGAGTTTATAGCTGATGCTAAGTAGACGAAGGCGTCAGCGTGCGTGTTCTGGTCATGAGTGATTTGGTTCAGATCATAGCTATCAAACTACGTGAGCAAGGAGTTGGCCATCCTCATATAGGCTGTCATGCTGTCATTTTTAGTGACTTATTCACCTTTCAACTGGCTGATGACCAATTTCGAGTCACAAAAGACTTGCAGTCGTTTAGCTCTCATTTGATGTGAGTTTCTTAGGCCAACTAGCAGGGCTTCGTTATTAGAGGCGTCGAAGCCGAGCTTAACCGATTGCTCTATTATTGCTCCCTCGAGGCTCGTGATAACTGCTCCTGCCCCACTACCATGTTGGTTGGATGATCCATTGCAATATAATTACCATATATCTCTGACATACATTCTCTATTCTGGCTGTGACTGAGAAGCCGATTGGGCTTGTTCCAACTCTGCTTGCGGCGTAGTGAACTCGACAACGAAATCGGTGAGGATTTGTCCTTTGATGGCCGTTCATGGTGAAAATTAGAGGTTATACTAACCAAGTTCTAATGCCCACTTGGACACGCGCCTCAATAATTCTTCTTTCCAAAGTATGGAGCGAAGGAGGTGATCCGTCCAAATTTGAATAGTGTAGGCTTAAAAGTAATGCATCAAATTTCTAGCAGCCACTATGAGAGCCACGAGCAACTTTTCCAGGGATAAATACTAGGTTTCCGCGTCCACCATTGCTTCAGCTGACATAGAAGATAGGCTTCTGCTCGTCAAGTTCCTCCTTGAGCAAGACAGCACTTACCGCCCGATCAAATACCGCCAGATATAAGATAAGGATATCCCCTGGAGAGGGGGTGTCCAAGAGTGGGACGGAACTCAGATAGGCCTTCAACTCTTCCAAAGCGGATTGACATTTTGGGGTCCATTTAAACAGTATGCCATGCTATAGTGTTTGGAAGAACAGCCTACAACGATCTGAGGATCGACTGATAAATTTATTCAATGCTGCAGCATCTCCATTAGCTTCTAAACTTCTTTGATCGAGCCTGGTTAATCGAGTTCGATGATGGCCTTGATCTGTTTCAGGTTAGCTTTAATTTCGCGATGATTAACAATGTAACTGAGAAACTTGTCTGACCCGATACCGAAAGCACATTTTGAGGCATTGAGTTTCATTTTGTGTTTTCAGAGAACATCAAAGGTTGTCACAAGGTCAGCTAAGTGTCTACTCTTCTCTTTCGATTTCACCACCATATCATCGATGTAGACTTCTATAGTTTTGCCGATTTGATCTTTGAACATGGCAGTTACTAACCTCTGATATGTCGCCCTGGCATTTTCAGGCCGAAGGGCATGACCTTGTAAGAGTAGGTGGCCCTTAGAGTGAGAAATGTCGTTTTGTCCTGGTCGGCTAGATCTATGGCAATTTGGTGGTACCCTCTGTAGGCATCTAAAAAGCTCATGCGCTGGTGCTGGGCAGTTGCATCCACAAGTTGGCTTGTTTTGGGTAAGGGGAAACAGTCTTTGGGACAAGCTTTGTTTAGATCTATGAAATCAACACAGACATGCCACGATCCTATCTTCTTCTTGACCACAACAGTGTTGGATAACCATGTGAGGTTAGTAACTTCGTGAATTTCCTCGATGTCCAACAGCTAATCCACTTCCTCGACTATGGTTGCGGCATGCTCGACGGCTGAACGGCGACTTCGTTGGACAATAGGTTTGAAATTGGGGGCCACATTAAGGCTATGCATAGTGATGCTAGGATCAACTCCTGGTATGTCGTAGGTGGACCAGACGAACACATCGATGCTGCCAAGGAGGAAAGAAACCAACTCTCGTCATTCCACATCATTGTAACTCATACCGATTAGGAAGTATTTTTCAGGGTCATCATCAATTAATATCCGGTCCAGGTCCTCAGTAACTTTTTTGGCTAAAATTTTCCCATCATTCTCCAAATTGCCCTAACTTGGAATTTCAATGGAATTCACCTCCAACTCTTTTGGCCTTTTCTTGATGGCGATGAGATAGAAATCCTTTGCTGATTTTTGCGAGCCACGTATCTGTTCAATGCCGAATTGAGTTGAAAAGTGAAGAAGCTGGTGATAAGTGCCTGGTACGGCCTACATTGTATGAAGCCATGTTCGGCCCATGATGATGTTATAAGGGGAGGGGAGCTTAACAACGAGGAAGTTAACCTCCAGTGTTTTTGTGCCTGCCTGCACCGGGAGCGTGATTTTGCTGAGGGCATATTCGGGGTTGGCATTAAAACCAAATAAGAGGTAGTCGACTGGCGTAAGGTCTGCATCCTTAAGGCCGAGTTGGAGGAACATTTTATAGTACATAACCTCAGATGTACTCCCCTGGTCGATCAAGACATGCTCAACGGCGAACTTGTTTACTCGTAGTTCGATCACGAGGGCATCATAATGAGGCATAGTGATCCTT